>CAUYRT010040342.1:0-19991 GCA_963574885.1 Lepilemur ruficaudatus
GAAGAGACTGGGTGTTGCTAATTCATCTTCCCTCTGGGACTGACCTCACACAGCGCTCAACCTCTGCCCTCCATCCATGAAGACCATATAATAATACAGCGATATTGGTTCCCATCTGCTGAGTGTTTGCTATGAGTCAGACCCTTTTTGTGCATCTGTGGAATCCTCGCTATGATTATATAAAGCACATACTCTCATCATTCTCCTTTTAAAGACAAGGAAAGGGAGGCAAAGAGTGATTGTATGCACTATCTACTGCTACATCACAAATTATCCGAAAACTTAACAGCTTAAAACAACAATAAACATTTATTATCTCACTTATTTTCTACGGATCAGGAATTCAGGAGATTAACTGGGTGAGTCTCACCAGGAGCATCTCATAAAGTTCTAGTCAAGATGTTGACCACGGCTGCAATCATCTTAAAGCTTGACCGGGGCTGGAGGACCCAAATCCAAGGTGGCGCATGCACATGGCTGGCACATCGGTTGGCTGTTGGCAAGCAGTCTCAGTTTCTTGCCGTGTGCTACCTGAGTGTCCTTACAACGTGACAGCTGACTTCCCCTAAAGCAAGTGATCCAAGGGAGCAAGATGGAAGCTGCAGTGTCCTTTCTGACCTGGCGTCAGAAGTCACACTCATTTCTGCAATTACACAGGTGAGCCCTATTCATTGTGGGGGCTACTGACTCCACAAGGTATGAATACCAGGAGTTGAGAATCATCGAGGTTCATCTTGTAGGCCACTACTACAGTGACAAAATAATTTACCCAAAGTTACACACATGGGAAGTATTAGAGGTGGGCTTTGAACCCAGGTAGTTACTATGTCACGGTAAAATGTTTGCTTGAAGGAGTAGGGACAGACAGGTACCCACAGGCCTTCCCTGTCCTGGAAGCATTCAAACTTGAGATCTTGTGCTTCTCATTCCAGTGATTGGTGGGGCAGACACTATCGGATGTGTCACATAGACACTTTGTCAAAGCAACATGATTTGGGCATGTTCTAAAAGATGGCATTTGTCATCACTTGATGGTGGACTTGCTGAGTCAAAGGGAATCTAGATTCAGCTCCAGCTTTGCCACTGATTTACTGTGGGAACTTAGGCAAGTTACAGCCCCTCTGGGGGCCTTTGTTTTCCCATCTGTGCAATGGGGAAGTTCAATTCCATGGACCTTGAGGTCTCTGGCTGGTGATTTTGGGATTCTATGCTTGGAGTTGTTCACTGGGAAGGCTGAGGGAGTTCCTTTTTCACTTTCCCGGGTGCTTTTAGACATTTGCTGAAATGGAGTGGCCCCCTCAGGTGCAAGGGGCACTCTTCTGGTCCCAGGCCAGGCCAGGCCAGGCTGTTCAGCTCTGCGTCACCCGAAGCTGGCTGGCACCATTGTTCCTCCATAAAGCCGGGCCCCTTTCCAGCTGCTGCTGTCCTCAGGGCAGGGGACAGGCTCAAAGGACTCAGTTGTGTGGCCTGGCCCCTCCCCTAGGACAGGCCTGGATCACCCAACAGGCTGACTCAGCCCATGCAGGGGAACAAAGGAGATGAGATATGGGTTTAGGAAAAGAATTTGACATTTACTATTTCCCCCCATAAAACTTCAAAGTAATCATCATGCGGAAAATCCCCTTGCACTTATTTATTATACAATTCCGTGGCATTTAAAAAAATTGGGACAAGGGCATTGTTTCTGATTTCAGAGCTTAGGGACCCATATTTTAATGATTTTATGATGCATTTTGTTTGCCTTGTATTATCTTTCAAATTGGGATTGTGTAACAGTTAATGAAATCACAGCATTTAAAAAATTATATGATTTTACATAAAATAACGTAATATAGGTCTTAAATTTGGTGAAATATGATAATTAGGCCCTGTTCTTGGAGCCTGGGCTTGCTGGACCCTGAAGCCCCCTGTAAGCTCAATCTATTCCTTTCCACCACCCACGGGCTTGTTTTTATCCTGCAGTCATTGTCTTAACCCGGTGTCTCCAATATAACCCTCCAAACTTTTTAAAAAAGTTTTTCCCCAGCATAAGACCCTGAAGTAATTGTGAAGGGGAGGCTCTGCCCAACTTTTGGCCAAGAAAGAGAGATTATTTAGGGCCCTGAAAGGGCACAGAAGATTGAAAAGAAATCTAATTCCAACACTGTAGCGGGCACTACTGTGCATGTTTTATGTGTGTTAACTCAATCCTTACAACCATATATCAAGTAGCTATTAGTGTGTCCCCATTTTACAGGCGGGAAAACTGAGGCACAGAAGTGATATAACCGGCCCAAGATCATATAGCTAATAAGTGGCAGAGCCCAGGGGGAAAAGAAACAAAATTTCTCTTTTGTCCTTTCTGTCAATCCTTGCCCCAGAGGTAACATGGTCATAAATGTGATATATATATACTGCCAGATCTTCTTTTAGGGCATTTGTGGCATATACGTATAGAAATATTTCATTTTGCTTTACAAGTGGGTCATGTTCTGCAGTTAGCTTTTTCTTTTCTTTTTTAAAATTAAAAAATATTTTAATTAAATTTTTTAATTTTAAAATGTTTATTTATTTATTTTTGAGACAGGGTCTTGCTTTTTTTCTTTTTTTTTAAGACAGGACCTGGGCTAGAGTGCAGTGGCATCATCATAGCTCACTGCAGCCTCAAACTCCTGGGCTCAAGAGATCCTCTTGCCTCAGCCTCCTGAGCAGTGGGGACTACATGCAGTTGCCACCACATCTGGCTAATTTTTCTATTTTTTTTTCTTTTTTTTGTAAAGACAAGGTCTCACGACATTGCTCAGGCTGTTCTCAAACTCCAGGGTTCAAGCAATCCTCCCACCTTGGCCTCCCAAAGTGCTAGGATTACAGGTGTGAGCCACCACGCCTGGCTGCAACTAACTTTTTCTACTTAGCCCCATGACTTAGAGATTTCTTTTCTGTATAAGTACACATAGAGTTCCTAGTTCATTCTACCTGCCATACCATGCAGTATTCCATAGTGTGTACATTGTGAAAATACACCCAAAAGGCCCCATCCTACATGCTTTATATCTCACTTCCACCTTGCACCCTGCGGTCATTAGCATTTTTTCCATTTTAAAGATGAAGAAAGTGAAGCCTGGAGAGGTTAAATATATTCACTGAGTGAATGAAGCAGGATTTGAACTGAGCGCCCACACTTTTAACCACTGTACTTCTAAGTGCCTCCCTAACAGAAGAGTTTATTTAAATCATTTCCATATTAGTGGATATTGAGGTTGTGTCCAATTTTTCCCACTGCACACAATGCTGAAGTGAGCACATTGCACATGCCTCTTTACGTCCACATGGACATGTTTTCTAGGGTGGGTCATGACGGTGAACTTGTGCCGCTACATTTTTTATAGTGATACTACTAACCGTCCCTCCGAAAAGGCCTTTCTAATTTATGCTCCCATCAGTTGGAGATCCTGAGATCTTCCTAAGAAGCACAAGGCTTGGAACATACCTGGGTTTGAGTTCTGCCTTTGTGATATGACTTTGGAGTAGTCACTTCTTGGAGGCTCAATTTCCTCTTCTATTAAATAAGATAATAATCCTGATCTTGTAGGGAACTGTGACAGGGAATATTATTAATGTGTATAATGGCACTCACAGAATGCTTTCTAAACAGGGCTCAATAAATTATGCCAAATAAATAGTTCTGATTTAATTATGAGACAATAAACGTGATTGTGGGACAATAAACACTCCTGGCACATCACCCGAGAGAACGACCCCATGATGTTGTCCACGGAACAACACATTCCATGAGGCCACAGACATGAAGAAAAGGCCAAGAGAATCACAGCGACATTGGCCACAACATCATCAAGGCAAGAAAACATGAGCAGCTTTCTGTGTTGAGACTTTCTGTGAGTCACAGAAACTCCCTACCCTACTATTGGTTGGGTTTTCAATTACTTGCAACCAAGAGGATTCTCAGGCAATACTTTGCCTATCTTCACTTTAGAGTTGAGGAAATAGAGGCTCAGATCGTTCAATTGACTTGGCCAGAGGAAGGATTGAAATCCAAATTTGTCTGACTCCAAGTCATGAGTTTTTCTCCTAGCCTCCTAGGAAACCAAGGAAAGGAAGTTTGGGTCAGAAAAAAGTGTGATAATAAATGTTTAACCAGACATTTAGCTTCATAAAAGACTATATTTTTCAGCATCTTTTGCAACTAGATGTGGCCATATGACTAAGTCTGGCCGAGGAGATGTAAGCTGTGAGATGTTTTGGTGGACTTCTGGGATATTTGGAAGGGGGTAGAGAAAGCATATCATACTTTCTTCATTTTCTTCCTTCCCTCTGCCTACAAAGAGGATGCAATGGCTGGAATTTAAGCAGCCATCTTGGACTCTGAGGTGACCTTAATGATGGAAGCCACACTGAAAATGGTGGAGTAGAAAGATAAGTTTCTAGGTTACTGATGATACCATGAAGCTGCATACCAGTCCTGGACAGCCTACCTCCAAGCCTATCTCCAGAAGCTTTTTACATGAGAAACATTTCTTTTTTTCCTCTCTATTCTATGCAACTGCATCTAATTCTTGCTGATGCACCAGCATTTAGTTTAGGCATGGGTAGGTGAGGCAATTCTGGTCACTGGGAAAGTTTATTGCCACGTGGTGGGAGTGGGAGGGGTAAAGCACATCTGGGAAAGTTTTTCTTTCATCTTACATAGTGACAGAAGGAAGAGACGGCCTCTTTCTTCTGCCTCTGGACATTGTCATAGAGATGTGATGTGGGCCTGAAGTAGCCATCTAGTGAGCACGCGGCAGCCAGTTTGATGACAGAGTCGGTATCTGAGGGCAGCGGAATAAAGGGAGAAGAAGAGCCCGGGTCCTTGATGAAGTTCTAGAGCTGCCACTGAATTAATGTACCCTCAAGCCACCCTACCACCAGTTTCTTGTTACATGGGATAAGAGCATCCTCTCTGTTGTTAAGTCCATTTTCAGTTGAGTTTTATGTTATCTGTAAGCCAAAATTCTGACTAGTGCTGGAAGAGTGATCAGGTCTAGGGTGTGGCCATTGAAGTTGGTGGAATGGAGGTAAAGGCCAAGATGTAGGATGGGTCAACCTCATGGAATGTGAAATTGCCCAAGGAGATGACAAGAGATGACAGGGAGGAGAGGAAGAGTGTGGGGCAGGGACCAAAATCCTCAGTGAATGGAGAGGAGGATGATAGAAACAGCAAAGCAGGGTAGAGGAGAATATCACAGAATAGCATGAGCCTCAAAAGAGCTGGGGTTTTGATGGGAGGAAGAGGAATGTATCAAGCAGGATCGTTATGGTTGTAAGAAACAAAGAATAGGGCCAGGCATGGTGGCTCACGCCTGTAATGCCAGCATTCTGTGGGAGGCTGAGGCGGGAGGATCACTTAAGGCCAGGAGTTCGAGACCAGCCTGGGCAACATAGTGAGACCCCGTCTCTACAAAAAATTTAAAAATTAGTCAGGTGTGGTGGTCTTGCCACAGCACTCCAGCCTGGGTGACAGAGCAAGACCCTGTCTCTAAAATAAATAAAAGATGATTCTGCCCCTCAGATATCCTATTTTGTGAAGTGCCTGTTCAAGTCTTCCTTTAGTTGGATTCGTCTCTTTCTCATTAATTTAGAGGAACCTTTAAACAGAGAAGGAAAAGGAAAGGAAGGAGTGTCATCCGCCCTGCGTAAGCTCACAGTCCTCCATCTCCTGGCAGCTTTGTGACACACTTCCCTCCCCTCTGCCTCTGCTCACTTTGCTGCTGCTTCAACAGCCTCAGGGTGTGCAGGCACATTCTCCAAAGTGTCTCCCTCCTCCCAAGTCAGCGCCGTCACTTTCATTTTTCTTCATAGCGCTCACCACCACCTGACATTATATTGGTCATTATATGCTTGTTTGTGTGTGTATGTGAGTATATATATATAAAATGTCCCTCCACTAAGACATTAGCTCCTCAAGGACAGGGGCTTTGCTCACTGTTGTAGCGCAGTACCTGGCCCACAGTCGGTACTCAATAAATGTTTATTGAATGAATGAACAAATTAGCCGCTAATGGCAGTGGGGAGGAGGAGGAAGGCCCAGATGCGCAGCTGTCATCCAAACTGCAGAGGCAACTATGTGTGGGAAGCAATCGGCCCTAAGAGGGTCCCTGGCTCCCAGCCCAAGTGAGATTATGAACTTCGGAAAAGCCTTTCTCCACGCCCCTCCACCTGGCTCGCCTCATCTTTCCAGCTGGTCATGGTCCCCAGGGGTTCATTTGATTCGAACATCCCTGGAAAGCTCTGAAAGCATTCTTTGTTTTTACATTTTCTCATTTTTCACAAGCACCAGGCATGGATAAGCACCTTCTGGAAAACACGTAACACTCACACACACACACACACAATCTAACACACATGCTTGGCCATGTTCCATACTCTTGTACACCCTCATCACTCAGTTTACCCACATCCAGCCCTAATTATGCACCCTTGTGAACACAGGCTCACACTTGACCTCAGACCTTCTCGCTCCCGCACCCCCCCCCCGCCACACACATCCGTAGTCCTGCATGTCTCTCCTGCGCAAACCCCTGCCCGAGTTCCCACCTCTACACCCACTCACGCTGACACACACACACTGGCTCCCTCAAGCTCGGCCCCCGTGGCATGTGCATATGGACCCACTTGCACACACATCTTTGAACACCCCTCCAGGTGCCATCACACACATACAACGGCCTGGGGTGGTGACCCACACTGGTCAGAGCCTAGTGTGATGACTGTCCCAATGACAGTGATACCCACTGAGCACTTGCCACGTACGTGCTGGATATTCTACACTTTGGGCCTTTATCTCATTCAGTCCTCATTAACAATCCAATGAAGGAGATGCTATTATCAGCTCCATTTGCTAGGTGAGGAAACTGGAACTCAGAGGCATTAAATGGTAGAGCCAGGATCTAACCCAGGCATCTGACCCTAGAGTTCACCCCCTTCTCTCATATGGCAGACTGTATTTTTCAAAAATGGTCACATCTCCCATCCCTCATGCTCTTCTAGAACCTTGCCACTCCCCCATCAAGAGGTAGTCTATGGCCCCTTCTCTTGAACTTGGGTGGGTCTTTGGGATTGCCTCAACTTACAGCACGGTGGAAGAAGTCATGCCAGGTGACTTCCCAGGCTTGATCATAAAGGGTGATACGACTTGTACCTGGCTGTGTCTCTCTCAGGATGTGTGCCTTTGGAACCCGGCTACCATGCTATGAGGAGGCCACAGACAATATCCCTGCTGGAAGTCCCAACTGAGGTCCCAGTTGACAGCCAGCACCAACTAGTCAGGAAGCCTTCAAGATGACTCCAGCCCAGCTACTACCTGACTGCAACCACACGAGAGACTCTGAACAAGAATCACCTAGGTGAGCCCAATCAACCCCCTAAACCAAAACATAATAATAGTAAATAATTGTTATTTTATGCCACTAAATATGGGTGGTTTGTTTCGCAGTAATGGATAACCGATGCCAGGGCAGAGAATTACCCTCAGTCAGCCTCAGACCACCATGGGGAGGTGAGACTAATCTCTCTGTCCTCCTTCTGGACCTTTCTCTTCTACCCACAAGGTCTAGAATCTCAGAGCACAACCCCCACCATCTGGTCCTTCACAGCAAATGACCACTGGTGCAGCCATCTCCCCGCGTGGGCGTGAGCTCTTCACGCCCTACTGCTGACCCTGGTGCTTTAGGCAAGTGTTCGTCACTCAGTCTCCCCTTCTGTAAAACGTGCTGTATTAAGACCCAGTCCTGCCCACTCACACACAGGCTCTGAGCCATCCTGGAAGCCTGAGTTTAAGAGGTTATTGTCAATGCTTGCATTTTAGGGTCTAAGTTGACAACTAGAGCCACACAATGTCCTAAAAAGACCTTTCAGAATCATCTCGTGCAGCCTTCTATGTATAGAAGGGGAAGCTGAAACATTCATTTTCAGCCAGGACTAACACGGTCCTGGCACCTAATAAGTGCCTATGAATATCAGAGAATGTGAGAAGAGAGGAGAGGAAAACAGGCTGAGTTGGATGAAGGATCCAATCTTCTCTCATCACTTTTGCCCGAGAAGCTTCACCCCACACCCTCCTCTCTGCTTCTACACTTCCCTGCCCATCTCCCCTTCCACTTCTGGGTGACCCCTCTGTCCCGGCACCCTGCCTGGCACGGGCACCAAGTATGAGCCCTGACACTTGGGACACCAAGCGTGGCCGATTTGCCTCCCTCGTGGCCCACTCCCCCCTCCCAAGAGCAGTTCTTTTAGGACACTTTCTCACACGTTTGAAATAAATAGCATTTGTTTTGTTTGTTTGTTTGTTTGTTTGAGACAGAGTCTCACTCTGTTGCCCGAGCTAGAGTGCCGTGGCATCAGCCTAGCTCACAGCGACCTCAAACTCCTGGGCTCAAGCCATCCTTCTGCCTCAGCCTCCCAAGTAGCTGGGACTACAGGCATGTGTCACCATGCCCGGCTAATTTTTCTATATATTTTTAGTTGGCCAATTAATTTCTTTCTATTTTTAGTAGAGATGGGGTCTCACTCTTGCTCAGCCTGGTCTCGAACTCCTGACCTTGAGCGATCCTCCTGCCTCAGCCTCCCAGAGTGCTAGGATTACAGGTGTGAGCCACCGTGCCCAGCCAATAAATAGCATTTGATATTGATAATAAACTCACCGCTTGCCAAGATAAGTCATTTCCTGGGAGGCTTCGGAGCCCCTGCAGTGCTGGTCTGGATGCCCCAAGCACCTCAGCTTTCTCCATATTCTCCCTCTCTGGGGAGGGACAAGGGAAACTGAGTCACCAGAGTGGCCAGGGTCAGGCTTCCACCCTGCTTACCTCCTCCATTTTCTCCTTCCCTTCTCATCTGTGTTAGATTCCTAGGGCTGCCATCACAAAGTATCACAAATTTGGTGGCTTAAAACAACAGAAATTTATTCTGTCACAGTTCTGGAAATCCAAAATCCAAAATCAAGGCATTGGCAGGGTTGGTTCCTTCTGAAGATGCTGAAGGAATCTCTTCCCTGCTTCTCTCCTGGTTTCTGGTGGCTGCTGGCAACCCTTGGCGTTTCTCGGCTTGTAGTCGCATAACTCCAACCTGCTTCTGTCTTCACTGTGTCTGTCTTCTTCCATTCCCTTCCCTTCCCTTCTCTTATAAGGACATTTGACATTGAATCAAAGGCCCATCCTAATCTGGAATGATCTCATCTCAAGATCCTTAACTTAATTATATCTACAAAGATCTTTCTTCCAAATAAGGTCACATTCACAAATTGTAGGTAGATATATCTTTGGGGAGGAGGGCCACCATTTAAGTCATAGCACCACCTTTGCCCATATTTCTGGAATACCATCTAGGAAACCATCCTGGTTCCTAGAAACTGGCAATTGGTAGCAGCAGTGGTTCCTGGAGCGTCCCTCCCCGTCTATCCTATCTTTGGCTTTGGCTGGGCAGGTTCAACCCTATTAGGGACAGAGCAGGGCACACAAGGTAGCCTCATTTTCATTAGCAAGAGGTGACAGCTAACAAAAGGAAGAAGATAGGTAAATCATAACCAACATGAGAATTCAGGAAGTCCTGCAATGTGGGGACACCTACTGTAGAGGCAAAAACTCAGCTGGCACTATGCAAATAAGAATGACAACCAATGTTCACTGGGGTGATCCTAGGCCATTGAGAAATCAGTTGATCAGGTTGGCAGAACAACTGAGGTGGGCCAGACGTAGGGACATATGTTGGCCTGGAGCACTTATATATAATACCATCCAAAGACGGCAGGTAACACTTAGCTGATCCACCCGCTGCTATGACAATGTTGGCCCAGTTGCTAGATGATTTGTTCAAGAGAAACTGGAAATATAGGTTTCCATGCAAATTCCCCCAATTTTTAAATGTTGGCAACTAATTCAAAACATCATCTCTGGGGCAAACATCTCGAGGACTACCATATTATGACCTCTGCCCATGTGTCAGGCATTCCATCTCCCAAACCTTAACTAGGTAGCTGCCCTGGGCCAGGCCCTGAGCTGGACGCTGGCATGCAGAGACAGGTTTGGTCACTGCCCCAGAGGAGTTCACAGCCTTCTTACTTTTTGGTCCTTAGGGATGAATTTAAGCACATGTATAATATATTTTACAAAGCTGTCTGCCAAAACCAAAACCAGACTATGTGGCCCCTAAAGGCAAATCTCATTTCCCTGGAAGTTCTTTGGCACGATGGCCCTTTCCCTAGTGACATTGGATAAAGGAGGCACCAGGGTGCTTAGATGAGTTTTAGAGGGTACAGGAAGCACAACGCTATGTTGGCGTGCCTGCCAGTGCCCTGTTCAGTGCCGGGGAAGAGAGAGTATGTGTGAGAAGCAGAAGTGACCATGGCCAAAGAGGCAGGGCACTTGGGGCTATGAGCTGACACCCTCAGCAGGCAGAGCTGGGTTCAGATCCTGACTCCAGCTAACCAGTCAGTCTTCTTGACCTCAGTTGCTTTTGTAAGGAAATGTAATTAGTAATGATGCTTATCCCACAGGGGTGTTGAGGATTTGAAACAGTTGGTGATGGTAACTGTTACTTTCACCAGATGGTAACTGTTACTTTCTTCTGCACTTTTTTTTAGTCTGTCATGACTTTGCAAATGTCCTCCCCACACCTGGGCAGTTCTCTCTCTGCTTCTCTGCCTGATTCATTCTGAAGACC
Organism: Lepilemur ruficaudatus; assembly: GCA_963574885.1. NCBI lineage: Eukaryota > Metazoa > Chordata > Mammalia > Primates > Lepilemuridae > Lepilemur > Lepilemur ruficaudatus. The sequence continues at coordinate 10,693 of CAUYRT010040342.1, forward strand.
CAGGTGGGCTCTTCTTCCTCTGAGAGGTCCCCACAGCCCCCAGGCCTAGGGAGTCACTTCCTCCCTCCATTTTGGATCTCTGCTCAGACCTGCCCTGGCACTGATGACCAATGTGGTGATCGTTGGTGAGTTTTTCCCCCCACTGGGTAGGAAGTTCCTTGAGGGCAGGGCCCAGGTCTGAGTCATCTGTGTTGCCTGCTCCGAGTGGGCGGTCAGCAATGTCTGTGGCCTGAAAGGAAGGAAAGAGGAAGGAAGGGGTGTCACAGACAGCTCACTGCCCACTGGCTGAACCTCAGGCCCCAGGTCTCTGGCAGTTAAAGCACAAGCTGATGATAAAGGGCTGATATTTGTCTAACCTCACAGAATGTGTGTGAGGGTGAGTGTCTGAGTCGGTGAGTGTGTACACATGTGTAGGAGGTGTATCAGTTTTGTGAGTATGTATGTATGTGCATGAGCATGTGTATTTGTGTGTGATGGTGGGGCATGTGAATGAATCTGTGTATGAGGATTTCTATGAGTGTAACTGTTATGTATAAACAGTTTGTGTCCTTGCACCTAGCACGCTCAACCGAGTGTTTGTGGTATGGGGGAAAACATGATGGAAGGTAGAGCAGCGCAGTGGTTACCAGCAGGGGCTCTGGAGTCAGCATTGGTGCTTTCTAACTGAGCAAACCAACCACGATGAGCCTCAGCGTTCCATGTGCAAGACTGGTAGTATTGCATCTGCCTTATAGGGAGGTCAGAAGAGTTTAGAATTGAGTGCTGAACACAGGAAACAACAGATGTTGAATTATACCAAGTGTCACTAACAACACCCTGAGCAGATGCTTCCAAGGTCTAAAGGCCCTTCATCAAAACAAGTCAAAAGACCACATACTAGCAACATCCACCATTCTTCTCTGAGCTCAGTTTCTTCCACGGGAGGGAGCAGTAAACTGCATTTTGTTTGTCTCCCAAGGCAGCTGGGATGTTTATGCAATCAGTCGTCCAAATCCCGCGCCCCCCCCTACCTCAAGGGCTTGGACTGCCGCAATCCGAGCCAAAGCCGGGAGCAGGGTGCCCTCTCTTGGCAGAATGGGGAAAAGAGTGACTCCACCCGGACAAAGACTGACCTGGAAATTCCAGGGGTGCAGTCAGCAAAGGGAGCCCGGCAGAAGGGCAGCGGGTTGGAAAGGGGACTCTTACAGCTCCTAACTCTTGCACCGTGGAGCCACCTGCTCCCTTTTTGTCTGCTGAACTCCTCTTCCCGCAGATCTCGCTCCAGAAACCTCTTCCGCCCGCTCTCCCCCGCCCTGTCCAACAGGGCCAGACCCGCCCCCGGCCCTCGTCGCAAGTTCCCGGAGCACCCCGTGTTCAGTTTGCATTCCTCTGTGGGATGACCATCCGAGAAATGAAGGGGAGTGGCAGCATTTGATTCCCAGGGTTCCTGGACGAGGTTCTTGGCAAATGATAGAATAAGAGGATCGTGGAAGCGCAGACTAGAGTGGGGAGTGCCCCCAGAGGCCATCCGGCCCCATTTGGGAAGGGTCCAGCCTCAGCAGGGGACATGAGAGACCCGGATTCACGGCATCCCCGACCTCCACCCCAAGGACAGCCAGGACTGTGGGCTGAAGCCCAGACACACCACAGAATGGGCTCCGGAGCAGACATTTGGGAACATAATTCATTCCCAAATACTGTGTGCCAGGTACTGAGCTGGACATAGGAGATATAGCAGCTGGCAAAACCCGACAGGTTCCTGTCCCTCCTGGAGGTTTTGGGACAGACACATAATCAGATAATTTCGGTATGGTGATACCTAACCACACCACGCCACAGCCCCATTTTACAGATGGAAAGACTGAAGCTCAGAGAGGGCACACGGCGAGGGAGGAACATTCTCTTGTATTCTGAGTCTGGAGGGCTCCTCCAAGGGCAGGAGCGTGTCTGTGGGTGGGCGCAGGCAGCTCCTGGGAGTCCCGACGCACAGCGGAGCAGCCTGGGATGAAGATTCTGGGGCGGGGGGAACCCGGTACCAGGGTCTCTAAGAAGTCCCTCCCTATACTCCCGCCTAGCGGTGACATCCAGGCAGACTCAGGGGGTGTTTACACAGCCCCAGAGAGCCTGGAGCGAGGGACGTGGGCAGGAGACACGGGAATAGGGGTGGAGCAGTAGGAGGAGGTCTCCCCAGCGCTGCATAATCCACTCCCATTCCCATCAGCTGGCGTCCTCAGCGCTTGGACCCCGTGCCCCATTTCGCAGCCTCCCAATTAATCCAGAGCGGGACGCGGACAGCGGGGCGGGCGAGCGGCGATGTCAGAGCGCAGGCAGCCGGGAGGGCCCCACGGCCAATGGGCGCGCTCCTGCCCTCTCCGCCCGTCTCCGCCCCTCCGCGCCCTGGGCTCAGAGTTTGCAAAAGCAAACAAGGAAAAAGGGCAGGTGCAAAGGGCAGGAGGAGGCACCGTCCTGTGTCCACCTGTGACTCCCCAGAGGCGCCGCTGGAGCTTGGACCTGGAGAAGGGGCATCAGACGGTTATTTGTCCACTGCAGATTTCACCAGAGTGGGCGGGGCCCCCCAAGAAAGCCCTGTTAGCATTTTCTGGTGAATCCAGCCTGCTTTATATATATTTTGCATATATAGGCAAATATCTGTTTATATATTCTTTTTTCTTTTTCCTTTTACACAAATAATAGCATACTAAGCACACTGTTCTACAACGTTTCTCTTTTTTTTTCTTCATTTAACACTATATCTTGAAGATCGGTCCATATTAGTAGATAAACATCCAGTTTCAAAAAAATAACTGCCTCTGTATTCCACCACGTGGCTTGTACCATTATTTATTTAGGTCTATTGAAGGACATTTAGACTGCTTCCAATCTTTTGCTCTTAACGTCATTCACTTACGTGTGCCTACCTCTTTGGGGTAAATTCCTTTGAACTGCTTGTTCAAAGGGTGTGTGAGTTGGTAACCTTGTTAGTTATTACCAGAGTGTTCATGAAAGTTGTACCAATGTGCAATCCCAAAGCAGTGGACGAGGAGGCCTGTTTCCCCACAGCCTCATTAACATAGTGTGTTATGAAACTTTTTGATTTTTGTCCATCTGTTAGTAAACTTAAAACCAAAACTGCAAAAAGCAAAATTGACCATTCCTTTTCCCCAAACCACATAAGCAGCCTGGACTTCTACCTCCACCTGGCACTAATAAGGCACCCCTCCCCCCATGCTTCCTTTATTGTTTCCTTTCCATGATACAATGATAAAAGGGTCAATCCATCAAGAAGACATAGCATCCTACATGCATATGCATGAAACAACAGAGCTGCAAAATAATGCGCAGCAAAAACTGGTAGATTGGTAAGGAGAAACAGACAAATCCAAAATTACGGCTAGAGACTTCAACACCCCGCTCAACAATCCATAGAACAACTAGACAGAAAATCAGCAAGGATATAGAATAACACAGCAACACCATCAACCAACAGTATCTAATTGACACATACAGTATACTCCACTCCAAAACAGTAGTACACACATTCATTTCAAGGGCTCAAAGAACATATACCCAGATTGACCACACCTTGGGTCATTAAACAAATCTCAGCAAATAGAAAACAACTGAAATCATATAGAAAGTATTCTTTGACTGCAAAGGAATCAAATTAGAAATCAGTAACAGAAAGATAACAGAAAAATTTCCAGACCCTTGGAAACTAAGCAGCACGCTTCTAAATAGTCCACAGGTCAAAAAGAAAGTCTAAAGGGAAATTAAAAAATACATTGAACGGAATGAAAATGGGAATATAACATATTAAACTAAACAGAGTTGAGAGGAAATTTTATAGCATTAAATACATACATTAGAAAAGAAGAAAAGTCTTTAATGGGCACTTAGGTTGACAGAAATAAAAGAAGAAAAGTCTCAAATCAATAATGTAAGCTCTGACCTCAAGAAAAGAGAAAAAACAAAGCAAACTCAAAGCAAGCAGAAGGAAGGAAATAATAAAGAGCAGAAATCAATGCAGTTGAAAACAAAATAGAGAAATTCCGTGAAACAAAGAGCCAGTTCTTTGAAAATATCAATAAAATTGACAAACCTCTAGGAACACTGACAGAGAAAAAATAGGAAAGACACAAATTACCAACATCAGGAATGAGACACAGATATCACCTGCAGACCCTACATCAAGAGGGTAATAAGGGAACACTACAAACAATTCTACACACATAAATTTGACAACTTCAACAAGATGGAACACTCCTTGAAAAAAGGATGCAAGGCTGGTTTCTCTATACACACACACACACACACACACACATATATTTACTTAAATGTTTCTTTTGAGAAAGAGATAGGGTCTCACTATGTTGCCCAGGCTAGAGTGCAGTGGCTATGCACAAGAGTTTTGACATGCTCCATTTTCAACCTGGGCCAGTTCACTCCGCCCTCAGAAACCTTGTGGTCCCCCCCACCACTCCCAGGAGGCCATATATTGATGCCCCACTTAGTGCAGATATTTGATGGGCATAGCACACTACAGCCTTGAACTCCTGGGCTTAAGGCTTGCCTTAGCCTCTCCACTAGCTGGAGCTACAGATGCACACCACCACACCTGACTGATTTTTCTATTTTTTGTAGAGACTGGGTCTTGCTCTTGCTCAGGTGGTCTTGAGCTCCTGAGCTCAAGCAATCTTCCCACTTTGGCCTCCCAGAGTGCTAGGATTACAGGTATGAGCTACTGCACCTGGCCAGGAGAATAGTATCTTGAGGGAGTCTTGCTAGTGCCTTTAAAGTATGTGGTCAGCCTGGGCAAAACAGCCAGACCCTATCTCTAGGAAAAATTTAAAAATTAGCGTGAGCCACCACACTCAGCAAGGTTTAATATTTTAAAACCAATCAATATAATCCACCATATTAATAGTCTAAAGAAGCCTGACAGGTGCTCACACCCATAATACCACACTTTGGGAGACCAAGGCAGGAGGATCACTGGAGGCCAAGAGTTCAAGACCAGCCTGGACAACATAGTAAGACCTCCTATCGCTACAGAAAAATTTAAAAATTGGCGGTGTAGTGGTGTGTGTGTATAGTCTTAGTTACTCAGGAGGCTGAGACAGGAGGATCACTTAAGGCCAGAATTTTGAGATTACAGTGAGTTGTGATCACACCACTGCACTCCAGCCTAAGCGAGAGTGTGAGATCCATCTTTACTTTTTTTTAATTGATTTTTATTTTTTTAGCACACAGATGGTCATTGACTACTGTCTTTAAATAAATAAATAGTCTAAGGAAGAAAAATCACATGACATCAATTGATACCATAAAAAGTATATGACAAGTTCATGATTTAAAAAAAACACTCAGAAAAATAGGAACAGTGGGGCACTTTATCAATTTGAGAAAGAACATCTACAAAAAAATCTATGGCTGGGAGAAAATATTTTCAAACTATCAGTCCCATTTGACAAGAGACAATAACTAGAATACATAAAGAGTTCCAACAACTCAACAGGAAAAATATCAAATAATCTGATTGAAAATTGGGCAAAGAATCTGAATAGACATTTTTCAAAAGAAGACATACAAATGGTCAACAGGTATATGAAAAAGCACTTAACATCATTAGTCATCACAGAAATGTAAATCAAAACTGCAATGAGATATCATGTCACCACAGTTAAAATGGCTTTTATCAAAAAGACAGGCAATCACAAATAGATAGTGTCAAAGATCTGGAGAAAGGGAACCCTCGGTACGCTGTTGGTGGGAATGTAAATTAGCGCAACCACTATGGGGAACAGTATGGAACTTCCTCAAAAACCTGAAAATAATACTCCATATGACTCAGCAATCCCACTGCTGGGTATATATCCAGAGGAGGGGAATTGAGTATATTGAAAAGATATTTGGGTTCACGCCTGTAACCCCTTGGGAAGCCAAGGCGGGAGGATCGCTCAAGGTCAGGAGTTCGAAACCAGCCTGAACAAGAGCGAGACCTGTCTCTACTATAAATAGAAAGAAATTAATTGGCCAACTAAAAATATATAGAAAAAGTTAACCGAGCATGGTGTTGCATGCCTGTAGTCCCAGCTACTCGGGAGTCTGAGGCAGAAGGATCACCTGAGCCCAGGAATTTGAGGTTGCTGTGAGCTAGGCTGACGCCACGGCACTCCAGCCCGGGCAACAGAGTGAGACTCTGTCTCAAAAGAAAAAAAAAAAAAAAAGATTATCTGCACTCCCATGTTTACTGCAGCACTATTCACAATAGCCTAGATTTGGAATCAACCTAAGTGTCCATCATCAGATGAATGGATAAAGAAATTGTGGTACAAATACACAATGGAATATTATTTCGCCACAAAAAGAATGAAATCCTGCCATTTGCAACACTATGGATGGAACTGGAGAACATTATGTTAAGTGAAATAAGCCAAGTGTAGAAAGACAAATCTCACATGTTCTCACTCACATGTGGGAGCCAAATATTAAAATCAATTGATTTCATGGAGACAGAGAGTAGAAAGATGGTTACCAGAGGCTGGGAAGGGTAGCAGGGAGGGATAAAGTGGGGATGCTTAACGGGTGCAAAAATATAGTCAGGTAATTAAATAGATACATTTGGTTACCCTAACACTAACCCACTACACACCGCAATGTGCCATAGTGTGCTGAAAGGGCTGAGTAAAGCCCTGCTGCCCACCCCCTCCCTCAGGTCCTAAGGACCCCCCACCCTCAGGAAGTCTTTGCTACCTCACATGGCACTGGCCCTCAGACAGGTCAGGCATACAGACTGAGCAAGGGTGCCAGTGTCAATGCACTTTCTAAATAGTAGAAGGATTCAATCCTTTTTCATTTTTAGGATAAAAAATAAATAAGGTCAGGTGCAGTGGCATGCACCTGTAGTCCCAGCTACTCGGGAGGCTGAGGTAGGAGGATCCCTTGAGTCCAGCAGTTCGAGGTCAGCTGGGGCAACATAGTAAGATCCTGTCTCTAACTTTAAAAAATGAATAGAAATAGAAGATCTAGTATTTTCCTACTACACCTCAGTGGATGATCTTGTGATCATGCTGGCAAGGGTGTACCTCACTTTACAGAGCACTGCTTTAGGGAACAGGAAGCCAGTGAATAGTTTTAAGCAGAGGGAAGATATAGGCATATTTGTGCTTTCAAAAGATCACTCTGGCTATAGGGTGGGGATAGAGGGGGCACAGCTGGGCTGCATGCTTGGACACCAGTGAGGAGGTTGGTGTCCTGGTCTAGGGGGGAGATGGCAAAGGATGGGATCAGGCCATTGATCATGGGCTGCAGAGGAGGGCATGGATTTGAGAACTCTTTTGATGTTAAAATGGGCAGTTCCTGGGTGAAGGGAAGTGCTAGCCAGCCAATGAAATGAAGCATACAGCTGGGCGTGGTGGCTCATGCCTGTAATCCCAGCACTGTGGGAAGCCGAGGTGACAGGATCACTTCAGGGCAGGAATTCAAGACCAGCCCGGGAAACATACTGAGACCCCTTCTCTATAAAAATTAGCCAGGTGTAGTGGTGCATACCTGTAGTCCCAGCTACTCCAGAGGCCGAGGCAGGCGGATTGCTTGAGCCCAGGAGTTGGAGGCTGCAGTGAACTATGATCGTACCACTGCACTCCAGACTGGGCAACAGAGCAAGACTCTGTATTAAAAAAAAAAAAAAACGACGTAATGGAAAGAGATAAGGGTGCCTACCTCTACCTCTTCTGTTTACCATTGTACTAGAGGTCTAGCCAGTGCAGTAAAGCAAGAAAAAGAAGGTGTTAGGATTGGAAAATAAGAAACAAAGTTGTCAGATGTGAGGGAGATCTGGCTGTGATATCTGTCACCCCATTGATCACCAGTGTTGATTCGGCTGATCTGGCTGGCTAGGCGGGTGTCCCCGTCCTTCCTTACTGCTCCATGTGCGTCCATCCCCAAGCTGCGTACTTGGTCGAAGAGGACGACCTTCCCCAATAGAGGAGGACCATTCTTCGGTCAAGGGTATCGGAATAGCTGCGTGCCCCTGCTAGAACCTGCAAACAAGCTCTCAAGAAACAAAATTGTCATTATTCACAGATGATATGATTGTGTACAAAAGAATACAAAAGAATTTACAGACAAGTAAGGGTTCAGCAAGGCTGCTAATTAGATCAATCTACTAAAATCAATTCATTTCTATACATTTACCACAAATATCTAAAAAACGAAAATTTAAAAAGACAGATTTAAAATAACACAAAAATCACCTAGGAGTAAATTTAACAAAATACATTCAGGAACTTTTTCATTATTTTTTATTTTTTTTATTTTTTTCCCCAAAGAGTTAGGAAAAGGAATCAGGAACTTTTTTTAAAATTTATTTTTTTTAGAGATAGGGTCTTAGTTGTCACCCAGCCTTGAATGCAGTGGCACAATCATAGCTCAATGTAACCTCGAACTCCTATTCAGGACCTTTATGGAGAGCAATGTAGAACTTTATTGAAAGTCATTAAAGAAGATCTACATAGGCCGGTCGCGGTGGCTCATGCCTGTAATCCTAGCACTCTGGGAGGCCAAGGTGGGAGGATCGCTCAAGGTCGGGAGTTTGAGACCAGCCTGAGCAAGAGCAAGACCCCGTCTCTACTAAAAATAGAAAGAAGTTAATTGGCCAACTAAAAATATATATAGAAAAAATTGGCCGGGCATGGTGGCACGTGCCTGTAGTCCCAGCTACTTGGGAGGCTGAGGCAGGAGGATCGTCTGAGGTTGCTGTGAGCTAGGCTGACGCCATGGCACTCTAGCCCGGGCAACAGAGTGAGACTCTGTCTCAAAAAAAAATAAAATAAAATAAATAATAATAAAAAAAGAAGATCTACATAAATGAAGAAAAACTGTATATACACCATGTGTATACCACGTTAATGGATTAGAATACTCAATAACATAAAGATTTCAATTCTTCCCCAAAATAATTTATTGAGTAATATGATTTCAGTAAAAATTCCAAAGAGCTTTTTTCCTCTAGAACAAGATGATTCCAAAATTCTATGGATGTGTAAACATCTAAGATAGCCAAGATATTCTTGAAAAAGAACAAGATGGGGGACTTCCCTAGATAGGAAGATATCAAGATATCAAGATTTATTATAGGCTGGGCATGGTGGCTCAGGTTTGTAATCCTAGCACTCTGGGAGGCTGCGGTGGGAGGATCGCTCAAGGTCAGGAGTTGAAAGTCAGCCTGAGCAAGATCGAGACCCTGTCTCTACTAAAATAGAAAGAAATTAATTAGCCAACTAAAAATATATAGAAAAAATTAGCCGGGCATAGTGGCA
>CAUYRT010040347.1:0-19560 GCA_963574885.1 Lepilemur ruficaudatus
GTAGTCCCAGCCACTTGGGAGGCTGAGGCAGAAGGATTGCTTGAGCCCAGGAGTTTGAGGTTGCTGTGAGCTAAGCTGACGCCACGGCACTCACTCTAGCCCGGGCAACAGAGTAAGACTCTGTCTCAAAAAAAAAAAAAAGAAGAAGCTAGGAACTAGTAGTAATGTATTTGAAATCAGCAATCACTATTTACAAGATTAGTATGTTCTAGATTTATACATGACAGGTAATGAGCAGTTAGCTGTGCTCAAAGGACATTGCCCATTTGGGTATTGTATCTTCCAAACCAAAAACATATGGAATAAAAATTGGGCTTTGCTATGTTTCCATTCTTATTACACTTTCTAATAAAGTTATTTCCTACTATCCTTTTACTTTTTCTAAAAACAGTTATATTAAATATTCTTTTAATTTGTGTAAATTATTCATGAAATGACTTAAAGCTATAAAAATGTAAAAGGGTCCATTGGACCAAGATGGTAGATGGTCAAGACTATTTTTTCTGGTATACTGAGAGTTACAAGGTTTTGACCTGAGTAAGAATATAGAGAGAATGTTTTGAGTGCCTGTGAAAAGGAAAGTCAAACCAGTAATCACAGAAAGGGGAGAATCTGCAAAAACAACCTTCTCTGCTTTCTAATTTAATCTATAGACATCCCAGGACCAATGCATTTGAGACCAATCTGTGAATCTGAAGGATATTTGTTGTTAAACATTTACCAACACACAAGCGATCATAATTGTTTGCTTTTGGTTACAACACTTCGTGAAAGTACTATCACAAAATGATTGTCCCCTAAAGATTCATGAATGAGCATAAGAACCTAAAGAGTGGGCTGGGCATAGTGGCTTACACCTGTAATCCTAGCACTCTGGGATGCCAAGGAGGGAGGATCGCTTGAGCTCAGAAGTTTGAGGTTGCAGTGAGCTATGATGACACCACTGCACTCTGGCCTGGGCAACGGATAATTTTTTGGTCTCAAAAAAAAAAAAAAGAAAAAGAAAAAGAAAAAGAAAAAAGGAAAAGAACTCTAAGAAGTATTAAGTATTATTTTATTATATCACCATCATCGTTAATGTATCAAAAGATTGATTGTAAAAATATAAATTCTGACACAAACCCTCTTCAAAAAAAAGTCTTTTTTACTTTTTTCTCAGTCCCCCCTGCCCTAGAGCCGCCAGGTCCTTAGTCTGTCATCCAGGCTAGGGTGCAGTGGCACAATAATAGCTCACTGTAGCCTCAAACTCTTGGGCACAAGGGATCCTCCTGCCTCAGCCTCCCAAGTAGCTGGGACTACAGGCACACACCACCACATCTAGCTAGTTTTTTTTTTAATTTTTGTACAGATGAGGTCTTGCTATGTTGCCCAGGCTGGTCTCCAACTCCTGGCCTTAAGCAATCCTCCGGCCTCAGCTTTCTAAAGTGCTGGGATTACAGGCATGAGCCACCATGCCTGACCCAAAAAGTCTTTTTTTAAAGCCAATACCCCTAATATCATTATTTCCTCAAACTGGCATTTCTCAAAACACCATACATTAAAAAAAGAGAGAGGGAAAGTTTCTATGGTCAAATAAAGTCAGAAAACACCAAGTTAAATTATGTAAAATAGGTCTCTAGACTTGCCAGGGGTTTTAATATGACAATACTCATTGTGAATCCGCAAGATGGACTTTAAAACCATTTATTTCTCAAAGATATTAGACCTTGAAACTTTTTCTCCAGGGACTATGTTGGAGCAAGTATTCTAAACACCCTATGAAAGACTTTGTCTTCCACCATTAATTGTCTTAAATATTAGCTAATACATAACAGCCAGTAATTTCCTTCCTACTTCAGAACCCACAGATGTTTCCAAACTAGAGATTCTGGTACTACTACACAGTCAGGTGAAGCATGATGTCAACTTGGAATTTTATATGTTAACCACCAGATGGAGCTTTAACCTCTACTTTTTCTTTAGAGGTTTACTCTGTTTTCCAGTATTAATGAAGCACTTGCAGTCTTTTCTAACATGGATTCTCATCCATTTTTTTAGATAGTGACAGAATAAGGCAGTGGCCAACTATTTTTGTAGTAGCAACTAGAAAAAGCATACTGAGATTCTTCTAATTTTAAATTTTCAGTGTCAAGTCAATATATATGGGATAACATCTCTCTGGTGTTTTAGTCTGAACTCACGAGTATGTAAAAGAAACTAAAAATCTCAGGATCCTAGCTGGGCGCGGTGGCTACGCCTGTAATCCTAGCACTCTGGGAGGCCGAGGTGGGAGGATCGCTCAAGGTCAGGAGTACGAAACCAGCCTGAGCAAAGCGAGACCCCGTCTCTGCTAAAAAATAGAAAGAAATTAATTGGCCAACTAAAAATACATACAAAAAATTAGCCAGGCATAGTGGCACATGCCTGTAGTCCCAGCTACTTGGGAGGCTGAGGCAGAAGGATTGCCTGAGCCCAGGAGTTTGAGGTTGCTGTGAGCTAGGCTGATGCCACAGCACTCTGGCCTGGGCAACAGAGTGAGACCCTGTCTCAAAAAAAAAAAAAAAAAAGGGCAGAAATTGGCCTAGCTCATTTTTTTTTTCCACCCACTCACTCACTGAACCACTCATTCACTCACCCACTCACCTACTCACTCAACCACTTTCTCTCCGGCCCGGCTCTTTTTTGGGGGTGGAGAGCATGGGCTGTGGAGTGTGATGATCCAGTCTACCCCAGCTGGCCTGTGCTAGGAAACTTTTTAAGTAGGCTCCTTGGTGAGAGCTGTCCCTCTATCTCATTTTTCATTTTGATTCCCTTGAATAATTTACAGGAAAAAAGAAGAAAATCTCATAGTGGAAAGATTTAGATATTGTCTAGTTCAACCTTCAACTCTATTGACAATCGCACCAACTGGAGTCCCTTACCTGTTTACATACCTCCTCTGTCAAGAAGCTCATTGCCTCCCAAAGCAGCTCATTTCATTCTTGGTTAGCAGTCCCTGTGAGAAACCTTTTCTTCCCAGTGAGCTAACACTGCCTTCCATTGACTCTCATCTTTGTTTCCTGTCTCACTTTGGTCAACTGTGCTGGAGGGTCATATAACAGGCTACTTGCCTCCACCGTTGAGTCTTAGAGACAATGACCTTGTACCCCTGTGTCTTCTCTTCTCCAGGCTGTGGTCTAGAGCCTTTAGGTTAGAGAGGGACTGTAACCTCCCCAGTTAGACCTCAACTAATATGACCTAATCTCTAGTTACATAGTCTCCCATTAAAACAAGAAGTTCGACCCAGGTGGTTTTTACACTGGTTGCTGCTAAGCAACATCCCATTCTCTGCTGGCACTGGGGCAACTTAAACACAGAATTTTATAGATCAGAATTATGGGCTCATAAAACAAAAAAGTTTAGGGTTATGCTATAACAAATGCCCTAGGGAAAAAAAAAGATAAGTTTATGGTTACCGCTGGCTTTAGACAAAATCTGACCCAGCAACTCAAATGTCACTAAGGACCCTGTTTCTACTGCTGTTGTCTTGAGGCTCTATCCCTAGACCCCAGTATCTCCAGATGGTCCCCTTCTCCCAACCTTGTCCTAACCCCACCCTCAGCTGTGAGCTAAGGGAGGGAACAAAAGAGGAAGCTTCTCATGGCCTGCCTCTAACACCTGGGCCTAGCTGTTGTTAGGCGCTGCCCTGGCACTTATAGCCAGGCCATGTTTTTCTTGTATTAAACATAAACCATTCCAGAGAATAGCAACATCAGAGAAGGTCATTCAGTGACCCTGAAGGATCAAGACAAAAACAATACCACTCTGCAATCATGTCTAACTCAGAAAAAAACAAGAGGATTGTCCAAACCACAAAATGGCCAAATACCCCTATCCTTCCTAATATAAGTGACTACTGCTTCTTTACCAATTATACCATTAGTGTCACTTCTTCCTTCTAGATAAGAATTAAGACACCTAATCATAAAATTAGTCAAGTGCTCAGATGAGTTGGATTTAGAGCTGAGCTGCCAGGTGCAGGAATAGGCAATTGAAGCAAAAATGAGCCAAAATAGGAATAACAGCAAAGGCTTTAATCACTTACTGTGATTGTATAAGCAAGAGTCTAAACCTAGAGATAGCACTGACACATACACAACACCCCCCCTCTTCCATTTACCTCTATGGAATGGCGGTGAGGTACTAAGTCAGAGTGGGAAAGTTTCCTGACAAGAAGACCTCCAAATGAAGGCACCTGGACTAGAAATGCAGCTATACAAAAGTTCATGGGGGTGGAGGGACACACCAAGTCCCTGACTGCAATCCCTTCAGAGATGGCAAGGTACTGGCTGTGCCGCCCAGTCTGATGTGTGGCCTGCCAGGTGAAGCTTTCATGATTGCCTATAGTCAGGCCTGAAAAATGTAACCAGGAGCTAGACTCCTCAGAATTATGCCCATTTCCCAACAGCAAAGCTCCACTTTCCCCAAATCACCTAACAAATAGTGGTTTTTGGTTGGAAGGCATCAATAGCCCCCGACACACAGTAATAAAATGCTCCATAAATATTAACTATATGAATATATGTAGGGATAATGCAGGTGGTGTCCCAATGAAGGGAGGAAGGCCTCCTGACCTCACCAACTGAGTTCTTGGCTTTGTGCTAGACAGAATTCAAGAGCAAGCCAACTATCGACAGAAAGTTTGAGAAAGAGACAAAGATCCTCCTCCACAGACAGACTAGGGGTCCTTTCCTGAGCTGGAAGGGGACCCCTTATGGGGCAATGGTAACATTTTTAAACCTTCAAAAACTCCGTTAGCAACTGTATGTGACCAGCATTGTCTTGTAGTCCAGCCATAAAGGTTAATCATCAATTGCTGTCATAAAAAGGTAAGGGCAAACAGTTTGTAAGGCATCTGGCTTAGTAATTCATCCATCCTCAGGTGGTCTCACGCTGGCGACATGCTAGCGACTTCTTTGTTCAGGGTGGTTAGGGTCTGGTATTGGCCAAAATAGCTGTATTAAGGCTGTCTTGACCTTTCTTTTCTGCCTTATTCCCACATTAGTGACATTCCTCAAAACCCTGTCCAGCACACTCACTCCCTACTCTTCATGCATTAGCTATACTGGCCTTCCAATTTTCCAAGACCTGCTTCCTCCAACAACAAGGCATTGAACAGGCCGGGCGCAGTGGCTCATGCCTGTAATCCTAGCACTCTGGGAGGCCGAGGCAGGCGGATCGCTCAAGGTCAGGAGTTCGAAACCAACCTGAGCAAGAGCGAGACCCCATCTCTACTAAAAATAGAAAGAAGTTAATTGGCCAACTAAAAATATATAGAAAAAAAAATTAGCTGGGCATGGTGGTGCGTGCCTGTAGTCCCACTGACACATACACAACACCCCCCCTCCCTACTTGGGAGGCTGAGGCAGAAGGATTGCTTGAGCCCAGAAGTTTGAGGTTGCCGTGAGCTAAGCTGAGGCCATGGCACTCACTCTAGCCCCGGCAACAGAGCGAGACTCTGTCTCAAAAAAAAAAACAAAAAAAAAACAAAAAAAAAAAAACAAGGCATTGAACAGACTTTCCTCTATCTGCTGATAAACTAAATATGCAAAGGGCCAGTTCATATATATATATATATATAAAAGAGCGTATATCTATTTATGTATGTGTATACACACACACACACACACACACACACACACACACATAAACTCTGACCCACAATCTGAAGCAACCTGCCCAGGAAACCAACCTATTATCTACAGTAACCAGTCTGGGAAGCCAGCCTGCTACAAGTCATACCCTACAGGAAGCCAGACTGCTATCTTTAGCAAGCAATTCAGGAAGCCACGCAATTACCTCTGTAATAATTGGCACAAAATGTCCAGGACTTAATTAATAACTGGCAGTTTTCCTAATTTTTGTCCCACTTCCGACTCAGGACCAGCCAGAGAGGCAAATAATGTACGCTTAACCAATGACACTAGAGGTTCCCCTCCTAGTTAGCCTGCCTACAGCTTCCCCCATGCCAACAGCTTCCAATAAGGGCATATCTAAAGCCTTCTTTTTTTTCCACTATAAATTTTTCCCACTCTTCTGCCTGCCTTTGATCTCTGCCAAAATATAAGTGGTGGTCGCTTACTCCCTTCCTATAGCAAGTTCTGAATAAATAGACTTTGCTTGCTCTCATTCAGTCAGCCTTCATTTATTTTTACATTGCAAAGCTCTTTCTCTCCCTTGAACCTTTCCTTAATATTACTTATCACAGTTAAGGTTTAAAATGTCTCTCTGTCCACTAGACTATAAGCACTATGAGAAAAGAAGCTCACTACTGTAACTCCCAATGCTTATCACAGTGCCTGGCACATAGTAGAAAACTGATAAATATTGATTGAATGACTGAATTCATTAAAGTTTAAAACTAATGAAGCTTTAGACTGTGGCCAAGGAAAAAAGAACTAAGAAAATATAATCAGAAGAAATTCTATTGTAGAGCTTAAAAAATAGAAAGGGATAAAATGAATGGGCTAAGCTATGTTTCTCACCTGGAATAGTTCTTAAAATGTCAATTTCTGAACCCCACACCCAATCAACAGAAATAGAAGCTCTGGAGGAAAGAGGTATAGGACCTAGGACTCTGCATTTTAAACAAGTTCTTCCAGATGATTCTTACACATACTAACATTTGAGAATAACTGAGCTGCTTAAAGGGATAGAAAACACAGAGACAACTTTTGCAGTTTGCTGCATAAGGTTGACTTAAAAGAAGCCACCATCACCAATAAATAGCCACATCATCAATGTGCCACATCATCAATAACATTCAGCAGTGTTTTGTTCTCACAACCCTCATGCAACTCCTACAGCCAACAACCAATGTAAGAAACATTGAAATAATTTTTCCATC
This sequence comes from Lepilemur ruficaudatus, assembly GCA_963574885.1. Lineage (NCBI taxonomy): Eukaryota > Metazoa > Chordata > Mammalia > Primates > Lepilemuridae > Lepilemur > Lepilemur ruficaudatus. The sequence continues at coordinate 6,866 of CAUYRT010040347.1, forward strand.
ATAAACTAGGGCACCAGAAATAATTCAGTATCCCAGGAATAGCTCTTCTTCCTGGGAAGAAGTTAGATGAAAAGGTTTTTATAGTTTTAGAAGTTCACCTTTCCAAAAATCAAGCATTTTTTTCAGAATAACTTCATCACTCAAATTTAGCTTATTCTCAGGTGTTCCATATCTCACTGAAACATTCAAAAATACCTGGTGCAAGGCTGACACAAGTGGATAGCTCAAGGTCAGGAGTTCGAAACCAGCCTGAGCAAGAGCAAGACCCCATCTCTACTAAAAATAGAAAGAAATTAATTGGCCAACTAAAAATATATAGAAAAAATTAGCCGGGCATTGTGGCGCATGCCTGTAGTCCCAGCTTCTCAGGAGGCTGAGGGAGAAGGATTGCTTGGGCCCAGGAGTTTGAGGTTGCTGTGAGCTAAGCTGACGCCATAGCACTCTAGCCCAGGGAACAGAGTGAGACTCTGTCTCATAAAAAAAAAAAAAATACCTGGTGCAATTTCTGATTTATAATCATTAAAAATCTTCAAATCTCATTAGTAATTCCTTTAAATCAGATTAGATTTGAAGTAGCAGAAGGCCCAGCGTGGTGTCTCATTCCTATAATCCTAACACTCTGGGAGGCAGGCTGAGGCGGGAAGATTGCTTGAGCTCCTTGAGATCAGGAGTTCAAGACCAGTCTGAGCAAAAGGGAGACCCCCATCTCTAAAAAAACAAAGATTTGAAGTAGCAGAAAACTACCCTTATAAGCCTTTACTTAATTTACTTTCCTCTCTCCTAAATACTCATTGCTGTGTAATTAAAATTTCAGAATCACTTGTATACTTTATTACTTACCTCTTTTTTTGGAAAATAATTTATTATTATTTCCCAGGACAACCTTCCTTCTATTCATCTATTCCTCTCCTTTCTTCCTTGATTCATATGTAGTCCCGACACGTACTTACAGAGTCCAGTGTTAAGCATTGTTCCATTGGTAGTTGGTCAGCAAAGTAATCACCTGCTCTTTTCTCCAGAAAAATGGGGGGTAATTGCTAATAATTTAGTTTTTAAAAAAAAAGTATTTGTAAGAAAATCCAGAAATGGGCCAGGCGCGGTGGCTCACGCCTGTAATCCTAGCAATCTGGGAGGCCGAGGCGGGTGGATCGCTCAAGGTCAGGAGTTCGAAACCAGCCTGAGCAAGAGCGAGACCCCGTCTCTACTAATAATAAAAAGAAATTAATTGGCCAACTAAATATATATAGCAAAAAATTAGCCGGGCATGGTGGCGCATGCCTGTAGTCCCAGCTACTTGGGAGGCTGAGGCAGAAGGATCGCTTCAGCCCAGGAGTTTGAGGTTGCTGTGAGCTAGGCTAACGCCACGGAACTCTAGCCCAGGCAACAAAGTGAGACTCTGTCTCAAAAAAAAAAAAAAAAAAAAAACCAAGGGATTAAAGAATTAAATTTAAACATTGATTAACACATTGACACATCACGAAAACATGACACATGGGAAATGATATATTGCTGCCACAACCCACACATTAACCCCTACAATAATGAGATGACAAATCTGGCTTCAAAGATCCTTTATTGAGATCTACTTAAAATACTTCAGTCCTTAATTTGAATAAATTTCAACTCAGTTGACAGGCTAATGGCTGATCCAGGTAAAGATTTCATGGTTGCAAAAACACTTCCCACCTATAATATCAAAACAGCTTCTAGACAAATGTGACGGTGACTGTCCTCAGGGTCTCTGTCCCATCTTCTTCAGGGTTCGGTTAAGCTAGAAGAGAAAGAAAAAGATTGATATGGGGTTTTCCCCAATCCTTTTCATACAGTGTGTGTGATCACTAGGTCAGACTCCCAGCTGCCCCTCTGAGGCCAGGGAGGGGAGTCCCTGATGTGAGCGTGGGTGTCCACTGTGTGTGTGCAAAGCCCTGACATTCACACGTCCCCCTACATTTCATGCAGATTGTTATTCCATCTGCCTTTCACACTCAACAAACCTACACCCCACATCGCGCTACCCATTTTACAGGCAGGAAAGGGACACAGAGCAGCTCGACGTGCCAAGGTTACTAGTCCAGTTAGGAGAAGAATCAGATTTGGCTTTCTCCTTTCACAAGGAACAGGATCCTTGTGAGAAGACAGCCCCAGCCCACCACCCTGACAGATGTGACCTGCACACCTAGAAAGTAAAAAGAACATTGGGACTGTGTTATGATCCTGCAGGAATCTGACCTCTGCTGGAGGACCCAAACCACCAGGACACGGTGGTTCCAGTGGAGGCCACAAAAAGAGAGCCACACCCTTCCAGCGTTTGGCCTGACCCATAAGACCTCTCCCGAGGAAAGATGAGGGAAGCATCAAGTCTGTCAGAACAGAGCTTCCCGTCCTCAGGCCTGCTAGAACTGGTCAGACCTGTCTAAGCTGGAGACCGGTGCCAAATGGGGAGGGACGGGTAAGAGCAGGCCGTGATCCACCCATATTAGGAAATACCAGGGAGGGAGGGAGAGCTGGCCACCCTTAGACAGAGATCTTGGAAAAAGATGCTGCAGAGAAGCTGACACAGCGATTCCCACAGGCCCAACCCCACTCCCCAAACCCCAAGTAGCCAGCCAGTCTAGCTTTAGTCTGAAACTTAATGGATCACTTTCAGGCTTTCTTAAAAATAGAAATCAGAAATAAAAATGTTAAAACTTTCCACCTTGTTCCTAATCTATCCCCAGCCAACAAACTCCCTCAGATGTCTTACCTCTTCAAATTTGTGGATCTGGCGTATAAAGAAATCCCCATAGCGCCTGGCAACCTTGGTGTCTGCGATGTGGATCATGTCCTGTGGGGAAAAGCACAGTCAGAGAAGAGCAGCAAGATGGAAGGAAGGGGCAGGGTCATCTAATCCATGACCCACTTAGGGACTTGTAAATAATAAGGATACTGAGTGTGAGATAATTCCCTACACTGCTTTTTAAGGCAAATGAGGGTAAAAGGCCCACTGGAAGAGTATTGCCAGTTAATAGTAGCTGCTCTTTCTAAATGGCTGTTTCTATTTTCTTATCAACTCGTTTATTTGTTCTTTTCTAGTCTTTTTCAATGAACATGAATCTTTTGGCAATAAAAATGGTTTTTAATCTCACACACTTGTTGGTAAGATTGGCAAATCAGTCCAGTCTTATTTTGTTTTTAGCTTAAAGTATATTGAACATCATTTTACTTATAAAATCTCTACATACTCTAGCTTAAGACCCAAGAACTTTCTTTTTTCATTTTTTGAGACAGGGTCTTGCTCTGTTGCCCAGACTAGAATGTAGTGCCATCATAATAGCTCAGTGCAATCTCAAACCCCTGAGCCACAGGCATGCACCATGACACCCAGCTAATTTTTCTATTTTTTGTAGAGACAGGGTCTCACTCTTACTCAGGCTGAAGTCCAACTCCTGGCTTCAAGTGATACTCCTGACTCACCTCCAAAAGTGCTAGGATTATAGGTGTGAGCCACTGCACCCAACCCCAAGAACTTTCTAAATCTGTTTGATAGGATTTTTTTCAAGTTAAGGATGAAAAGCAAAACAAACAAACAAAAAACAGGAAGCATTTTGTCACAGACAAACCTGAACTAGTAATACAACAGAGGACCAATAATAAAAACATGCAATTAAAAAAATTTTGATATAGGGACTTTAAAATCAGAAACCTATTATTAACTTAACCTTAATATAATCTCATAGCAAAATTTCACTTATAATAACCAAATTGCCAATTCTTGGAAGAAATGTTTTTGAAACCATTCAGATACGTGAGATTAGTTAGGCTGGGTCACTAAGAGACAACAGAGGGATGTAGCACACTTCACTGATATTGCCAAAGAATACGTATAAGTCAGGCACTGAGAGTAAACTCCAAAGGATTGAAGGTAGCTGACACGATCCTACATAGGTAGGATACTTTTATTTGATTTTTAAAAGAACGATTTAAAACAACACTGAAAAACTTCACTGTTGACATGTTTTTACTTTTGGCAAGTCTATTCATGTCAGGGATAGCTAAGTTCTGCCAAACACCAAGTTTTTCAAAAGCTATAAACTCTAAATGAAAAAAAGCGAAGAGGAGCTTTCAAAAACCAATTACCCAAACTTATCTGGCAATTCCTCAACCAGCTATGTATCTCAGAATTAAAAACATACATTCACACAGAAACTTGGCTGGGATTATATCCTAGCACTCTGTGAGGCAGAGGTGGGAGGATCACTTGAGCTCAGGAGTTTGAGACCAGCCTGATCAAGAGGGAGACCCCATCTCTACTAAAAATAGAAAAATTATCCAGGCATGGTGGCACATTCCTGTAGTCCCAGCTACTCGGGAGGCTGAGGCAGGAGGATCACTTGAGCCCAGGAGCTGGAGGTTGCTGTGAGCTAGTCTGACGACATGGCACTCTATCCCGAGTGACAGAGCAAGACTCTATCTCAAAAAAAAAAAAAAAAAAAAATCATCTGAATACGGGAGACAAAAAGATGGAATATATGGAAGGATTTAAGAGACATGGAGGACAGAATAAGGTCTAACAAACATTAAATAAGAGTTCCAGAATGAAGAGAAGGGAATAGAAAGAATACCTAAGAGATACTGGCTAACAATATTCTAAAAGAGAATAGTTCACTGATTTAATAGACTCTCCTGAGTCCGTATAAGGTTTCCAAACATGTCTGAGCAGAATGTTTTCTTCACTTGTCAGTGTGTGTATGTGGGGGAGACAAGCAAAAAGGGGAGGTGGTATTTCACAGAAAGAGCAATTCCAAGAGCCTAGACTATCTTAAGTCTTAAAAAACTCATGTAAGAAACTAAAACTTAGTACTTTTAAAAGCTTAAAATGTCCAGCTTGAACTTAAAATCACCACAGTGAAAACACTGTTCGTCAACGGCCTCTCCTCTCCTCTGAAGAAACCACTGCTGTATTTATTGCCTGTGTATCTTTCCAGAAAGTACTTGATGCAGACACAGGCATACATTAAGTATATTACTAAAAACACTTAGATGAACCATGGATAGCCACTCTATAAAATTTTTTTATTTTCTTTCTTTTGCTTTTTTAGATACAGGGTCTCACTCTGTCACTCAGACTGGAGTGCAGTGCCATGATCACAGATCACTGCAGCCTTATTGCAACCTCGAACTCCTGGGCTTGAGCAATCTTCCTGCCTCAGTCTCCTGAGTAGCCAGGACCATGGGCCACTGTGCCAGGGTAATTTTTTAATTTTTTGTACTGGCAAGGGTCTTGATACATTGCCCAGGTTGTTCTTTTTTTTTTTTTTTTTTTTGAGACAGACTGTCACTGTTGCCCCAGCTAGAGAGCCGTGGCGTCAGCCTACCTCATGGCAACCTCAAAGCCCTGGGCTCAGGCGATCCTCCTGCCTCAGCCTCCCGAGTAGCTGGGACTACAGGCATGAGCCACCATGCCCGGCTAATTTTTTCTAAATATCTTTAGTTGGCCAATTAATTTCTTTGTATTTTTAGTAGAGATGGGGTCTCGCTCTTGCTCAGGCTGGTTTTAAACTCCTGACCTTGAGCGATCCTCCCGCCTCGGCCTCCCAGAGTGCTAAGATACAGGCATGAGCCACCGCTCCCAGCCCCAGGTTGTTCTTAAACTCAAGTGATCCTCCCGTCTCGGCCTCCCAAAGTGCTGGTATTACAAACGTGACTTATCACACCTGGCTCTTGTGTGTATTTTCTGTAATAGCCAAAACCAACTGAATGTTCATCAATAGGAGAATGGACAAACTGCGGTACAATAATTGTAGATGTTAAACAATCACAAAGCAATAAGCATGAATGAACTACTGCTACATACAATGACACTGGGTGGTGATTCCCTCAATTAACACATTGAGCAGACGAAGCCAGACACAAAAAGAGTATATACAGTACAATTCCACTGTATGAAGTTCACAAACATGCAACATTATCCATAGTGTCAGAAGTCAGCATAATGGCTTCCCACTTGCTAAAGTACTTCCAACCTCATCTACCACAGCCTACTCTCTTGGGCCACTAGGCATATTGCAGCTGTCCCTCAAACTTACTGGGCTCATTCCTACCCCAGGGCCTTTGCTCTAACAGCTCTCTATGCCTGGAATGCTCTTCACTTCACCCAGATACATGGCTGGCTAACTCCCTCACTTCCTTCAAGTCTTAGCTTAAATTTTACCTTCTCAGCAAACCCTATCCTGAGTACCTTATTTAATACTGCAACCTGTGCCTTCCACTGCCTTTACTCTGACTCTGCAGCACTTGGCAATTTCTAACCTACTGCCATAGTTTGTTGAATTACAATGTCTATTGTTTATCACTTTGTGAGACAAGGTCTCACTTTGTTGCCTGGGCTAGAGTGCAGTGGCATCATCATAGCTCACTACAACCTCAAATGCCTGGGCTCAAGTAATCCTCCTGCCTCGGCCTCCCAAGTAGCTGGGACTATAGGTGTGTACCAGCACATTGGCTAATTTTTCTATTTTTTGTAGAGATGGGACCTTGCTATGTTGCTCAAGCTCATCTGGAACTCCTGGCCTCGAGTGATCCTCATGCCTTGGTCTCCCAAAGCACTATGACTACAATTGTAAGTGACCACTCCCAAACTCACCTGTTTTTCTTTTTTAAACAAGAGAATGATAGCACCACAAGGGCAGGAATCTTTGTTCATTTTGTTCACTTGTGTATCCCATGTACACAGTGACCAGAAGATAATGAACCCGTAATAAGTATTTATTACCAAACAGATGAACAGAGTGCCCCATAGATCCTAGGCCAGGATATAGCCATACCTTATCAATGTAGAAATCAACCTCGGAGGCAGACTGAAATTCACCATCTAGGGCAGAGATACCACTGGTCCACACCAAGTTCTTCATCTTGTGTTTGAAGACAAGAAGCTGGATCCGGAACTCCTGCTCTGTGAGGTCCAGGAAGCCAGCCAGCTTGGCCACAGGCATGGTGGTGTAGAGCTTAAGGAAGCTGCGGATGGTTGAGAGCTGGGCCTGCTGCTGTACTTCATCAGAAAACACCTTCAGCTGCTGCAGGAAGGGCTCTTTGTGGTAGTTTGGGTGCACGTTGTCATAGTTAGGCACTACAGGTGACAGGAACTTGGGGCAGGAATAGCTGAAAAGTTCCTCATAGACCTGTGGGTCACCTTTCTGCATGCGCAGCATCTTGTCCCCATACTTCTCCCGCAGCTGGAGGTGAATGCTCTCATCGATACGCATGGGGTACATGGTGAGCGCGATGGCCAGCAGCGCGTGCATCTGCTCATTCTGCTTGTTAATCTGGGAATGGGGTGGAGAGTGGTGTGGTTCAAGTGAGATGGACTTCTTGAAGGCTCCACTACTTATGTGGCCCCACTATCTCTCAGATGTATTCTGCACAGATCCTCCAACTTACCCTCTTGTCTCGTACCAGTCACCGAACTTTCTTGACGTCTCTTCCCATCCTCCCTCCAGCTCTACTGAACTTCTGTCATCTCTCATAGCTCCAGGTCCTCCTGGGCCATCTCGTGGATTCCTTACTGGCAATTCTGTCTTAGTCTCTCCAGTGTACCCCACACATACCACCAGGTCAATCCTTTTATATCAGTTAGGATCAAGTTACCTAAAACCTTTGGTGGTATATTGATGCCTACAGAATATAGACTAAATACAGTCTTGCACTTCATAACAAAGTTTTGGTCAACGACAGACTGCATATACAATGGTGGTCCCATAAGATTATAAAACCGTATTTTTACTTTATCTTTTCTATTTTTATATACACAAATACCACTGTGTTACAAGTGCTGACACTATCCAGTACAGTAACATGCTGTACAGGTTTATAGCTGAGGAGCAATAGGCTATACCATATAGCCTGGTATGGGAAAGGCTATACCATCTAGGTTTATGTAAGCATACTCCATGATTGTTCACACAACAATATCACCTAATGATGCATTTCTCAGAACAGATCCCTGTTGTTAAGCAACATAAGACTGTACTTTACCTGGGTAATGAAGGTTATTCCAGAGTCTGATACCCTAATTCCCACTACTGTCCAGCCCTCCCAGCCAAAATGGTTTATTGTGTCCCAGCAATACTCAACTCCTTTGCTCATGCTGTTCTCTCTTCCTAGAAAGCTCCCCCCAATTAATTTTATGCACGTCTTGAACCCATCCATATTGTCCTTATGACAATAAGATCATATGATCTTATGTTAATGATCTGAGGTAACAGACATAACAGAAACTCTTAGAGTAGCCTAGCCACTAAAAAAATTATGTTGGAAAAAACCATACAAAATATGAACTCCCCTGCCCCCTTTCTTCTTTTTTAAGAGATGGGATCTCACTCTATTGCTGAGGCTAGAGAGTAGTGGATATACACATGTATGATCCTGTGCATTACAGCTTTGAACTCCTGGCCTGAAGTGATCTGCCTGCCTCAGCCTCCCAAGTAGCTGGGACTACAGGTTTTTGCCACCTTGCCAGCTTAAAACAGCAAAATTTTAGATGGACTTTACTGAAAACTTGGTATAGAAGCCAAGGAGTCACCTGATTAAAAAGGCCCCAGGCTGCACACAGAGACCCCTTACCATCTCATACTTATATGTGGTCCTCTGGAACATGCTCTTAGTCCTCTGGATGTAGAGGAGGATGTTGGCAAAGACCCGGATGGCATCCTGGTAGCGACGCATCATCAGATATGCAAAACCAACGTAATAGTACGTGGTAACCTGGCACTCTGGCACACGGGAATACATGCTCTGAGGAAAGAGGTGGAACAAACATCCATGAGTCCCAGTTCATCCCAGATGGGACCTGAAACGTAGTGGGGCCTACTTGTAGCTGAGATGGAAACATGGAGAACTTCTCCTGCAGAGGCCCTGAACTACCCAGAGGAAGCTCTGGCTCCAGAGTCAGAGGGTCTAAGAGTAGATTATACTGTTCACTGATTAAGTTATATGTTTTGGGGCCTCCATTTTCTTAGCTGTTAACAGGAAGAGACCAGACCAGATGACCCCTAAAATCTTTTTCAGCTCTAACACTCTGTATACCTCAGTTTTGTTACTTTTCTTTGCTTTTTTCATATAAGCCCTCCAAAGGACAGGTAAGATAAAAACGCACATATGCACGCACACACACACACAAACCAAACATAAAAAAAAAAGTATCTGTTTTCCTGTGGCTAGAAAAATCACAACTCATCATGTATTGATAGATATATCATCTTAGAATGAAATCTTTTATTCTTTAAGACCAGTGAAACTTGAATAGTAAAAAGCTGCCATTATCACTCTCTTCAGAAAACAGAATCAAGTAGTGTAATTTACCCCAAAATCTTCTAGGCCCAGAATTTCACTGCAGGTGTTTGTCTAGTTTTAGTCTCAATTTTCAATTGCCCTGTGGAAAAGTCCTTTTTACCTCTCCTGGAAATTTGTCCTAAGAAATCACAGAGTTTCTCTAGAAGTGGACAGACATTCTGGCTCTGGGAAGATGAGCCAGAGGTAATAGGCAATTACCTTCTTGTTGAGTTCGATATTCTCCAGCACCTTGATGGCCTGGTAGTAATCCCCCAACAAGGAGTGCAGGCGCAGAAGCCCCACCAGGCTGAAGTATCCAAGCATCTTGTAGAGGGAGTGCCGTCCATACTCCCCAGCCACACTCTCAGGGTCACCTAAGGGAGACAGACACTGTGAACCCATCAGCAGGAGGCAGGTAAAAGAAGGCAAGCCCGACCTCTGAATGTTACTCAATAAACTCACCTGCTGCTAGCCTTTAAAGCTTCCTTCAAAAGGAATAACTCTGTCTTCAAAGCAATACCAATAAATAGCATGACTAACCTTATGTTAATCTTAAATTCACCAGTAGTTGCTTACAGAGTGGCAGTTAATTTTTAAATTTTTTCTGGCCACAATACACCTGAGAATATGAGGGGGCCCCTCTCATCAGTAACAGTTACTCACCAAGGTCCCTCCTTTCAGGAAGTTCGAGGTGAAAGGTATTTTCCTAATAGCACTAAGATGCTGTCTGCCTTTCTCACTGAGCTGACATTTGCACTGATGATGCGAAAACAATGCTGAGTAAAACTACTGTCAACTTAGCATAAATCAGGCAGTGACACCAAACTGTACCAGCAGTCATTGTACTGTCTTCTGCCATGCACTTAAAAGAACCAGTCTCTTTTTTTCATGGAGCACCATTTTCACTTGAAAGAACTGACACAAACTGCTTATTCAGCAGATATTTTCTCAAAAATGAATGAAGTAAACCTATCATAGTTCAATGAAAACAACTGACAGGGATTTCTGTCAATAAAAAATTTGAGCTTTTAAGCAAAAATGAAAAAACTTTATAAAACTTGTATCTGCCACTATGAGCTCTACAGCTTCCAAATAAAAGATTCATCCGATAAGGTTGGTCAGTGGCAAAGGTAACGAACGTGATTTTAAAAAAAACTGTGTTAGGCTCGGTGGCTCATGCCTGTAATCCTAGCACTTTGGGAGGATCGCTTGAGCTCAGGAGTTTGAGGTTGCAGTGAGCTATGATGTCACCACTGCACCCTACCTGGCCAACATAGTGAGAGACCCTATCTCAAAAAAAAAAAAAAAAAAAGCAAACAAAAAAAACCTGTGTAATAAAACGTGTCAACATTTGGAACATCCTTATAACTCAGTGAACCAATAGTTTACCAAATCACTATGGATGTAAAAGACCCATTCAAATCGCAGAATAGACCAATAACTTTAACATAACAAGGGTCACAATACAGTTTCAGACTCCTCACTGCACGTAACCTGTATGAAACTACCACGTGTTTCAAAGAATCACAGATTGAGTATCCTTCTAAAATGCCTGTGATCAGAAATGCTTCAGATTTCAGATTATTTTGGATTTTATAATATTTGCATATATAAAATGAGAAATCCTGGGGATGGGAACCAAGTCTAAACACAAAATTCATTGTTTCATATACACCTTATACATATAACCTGAATGTAATTTTATTACAATACTTAAATAAACTTGTGTATGAAACAAAGTTTTGACTGCAACTGCTCACATAAGATCACGTATAAAATTTTCCACTGTGCCATCATATATGCACTTAAAAAGTTTGGGATTTTGGAGCATTTCAGATTTTTGGATTAGGGATGTTCAACCTGTACATAGTACTACATACACAGTATAGAATCAAAGATCATCTGTACTGCCTGAAAAGGCTACTAAAATACTTCTCCCTATCTCAACTAACTATTTCTGAGGCCAGATTTTCCTCATATACTTCAACCTAAACAGTATATTGTAACAGATTGAATGCAGAAGCAGAAATGAGAATCCAGCTACCTTCTATAGCTGCAAACTGAAGACCCCTGCAAAAATCCCTCTCTTTTCATTAGAAAAAAAAATTTTTTAATATGGAGAAGCTTTGTGGTTCTCAATATTTTAAAAATCGTTTTGACACCAAAAAGTTTGAGAAGCATTTATCTAAACAAAGGCCCAGGAGACACAGTGGAAGTGTTTACAAATGTAAATTTCAGTATGCATTGATTTAGTCTGTCCCTCAACAGACTGCCAAGCCCAGCAGCCCCCACCATCAGCACTCAGCTACTCATATTCAAGCACCAAAGAAGAGCCAACAGCCCACTGCTAAGAGAGTGACCCATCTGCTCCACTGGCAGTATCTACTCATTGGGAACAGATGGCAATCAGCCTGTTGCACTCACCTCCACTTGTGTACACCTCCAGCTGCCGATTGATGTTGGATTTGTCTACCAAGGAATGAAGGACGTTGAGGACACTGTGAACATTCCAGATTTTGGGATTGGAACGAAGGAAGTCAATCTCCTCCTCAGACTTCTTGGCAGTCTTACAGCGGTACTGACTAAATGACTGAAACTGTTGAGGAAGAAGAGAGAGATTCAGCAGCAGTATAAACCCAGAGTGACAGTTCACATGCACAACGCTGCAAATGAGGCACCCCCAGGGCTCTGGACAGGGGAAAGGTAACGGTAAGACAACCATTTCGCATTCTAAATCATTTTGTACGCTGTTTTTCAAAGCCATCTTTGATTAAACTGTAAATTTTATTCATTATTGAATGTTACTTATTCTACAATTAAGTAAAAATCTCTAGGAGTAAAAATGGTCAATGGAAAAACCATTCAATTTGGAGTCCAGCACAACCTAAACTCACAATCTCTGGGAGTCACAATGCAGTTGACCTGGCAAACAAAGTACCAGAGTTGCTCTTGTAACAGATCTATTCAGATATTCCTTGACCATGCCACGGCCAGGGTGATGAGTCATGATGTGGTGTAGGTATCTGCATATGTGTGCTTTTCCTACCAGAGCTGAACACCAATTCCCAGTCTGTGTCACCTCTCTACCACTCTCAACTATAGAGTCTGGCCAAGTGTAAGTCACACACAAATAGTATGTCATAGAAATTTGTTTGGGGCAATGGTTCTACCTGGAATCACTGCTTGGCTGCCTCCATCAGTCATGTAGTTAACAGTACAGCAGACTACCCACACAATCAGACTTTTTTTTTTTTTTTGAGACAGAGTCTCACTCTATTGCCCGGGCTGTAGAGTGCCGTGGCATCAGCCTAGCTCACAGCAACCTCAAACTCCTGGGCTCAAGCGATCCTTCTGCCTCAGCCTCCCAAGTAGCTGGGACTACAGGCATG
>CAUYRT010040349.1:0-35639 GCA_963574885.1 Lepilemur ruficaudatus
ATTTTACCAACCTTATCCCCAACGTGATTGCCCACTTCTTGTTGCCCCACTTTTTTGTGTACCAGGCCATACATGTGGGTTTTCATTCAAATTCCTGGTGGGGGGGGGGGGGGGGGGGGAGCAGGGCCCAGGGAGAGCAGGCAAAGGCACCGATTGATTTTGTTCTACCCTTTACACAATTCCAGGTGATTATAGTGTGTCTCAGATGACTTACAAAATCATACATACACAAGCTTTCTTCCTGCTTCAAGAGATTGTAACTCATATTCCTTTATATGTAGCATAGACTGTTTTACCTTCACTTTTATTGAGATGCTTTTCCTGTCTTCATACATTTAGCTAGTTTTGAACCTTTGTTTTTGTCCCAATTTTATTTAAATTCCTACTTAGTTGTCACAGTCCCTAAAGTGTTTCTTTCTTCTTCTTTGGCAGGTACATTTTCTTTCCTGAAGAATCTTGTGGTCAAGAGAATAAAACAGCTCTTGTTTGACGTTCTCAGAATAAAGAGCAGTTTCTTTTCTTTCTATACCATACATTGCCTGGCAGCCTTTAGTTGGCACTGAATAGATATTTATTTATTCAAAAGAAAATAGATTGTAATGAATATTACTTTGGATATCACATTCATTTATTTACCCAGTTTTTGATAGCTCCTTTTATATTATCCTGGAATGAAAGTCAGAGATACAATAAAGCTTCATAGACCTTTTTTGTTTTTTAAAAAAAGTTGACTTTACTTTTTAGAGCAGTTTTAGGTTTACAGAAGAATGGGCAGAAAATACAGAGTTCCCATATACCCTTTTCCCCAACTCCGGTTTCCGTTGTTAGTAACACCTTGCATTAGTGTGGTACATTATGTTATATAACAAGCCAACATATTGATGAATCAATAGATACATTATTATTAACTAAATCCCATAGTTGACATTAGGGTTCAATGTTGGTGTTGTACATTCCAGGGGTTTTGACAAATATATAATGACATATATGTGCCAGATTTCACCAGATTAACAAACCAAAGAATCTAGTCCCAGCCTCTAATCAGTTTCATTTAATTTAAAAACATTTCATGTTTTATGTTTTTTTCTTGTTCATTATTGTTCACTCTTAAGATGGAACTAAAGAGATAGATCTTCATTATAGTTAATGGCAGTTTTAAGTTTTCAGTGAATACTGGTCATAATTTACCTCAATTTAAGGAGCAAGAATTTATCCTTTTACACGGGGAGTACTCTGTGTAAAACTTGGCTTGTATTTATCTGTTTTTTTTTTTTTGAGACAGAGTCTCATTCTGTTGCCTGGGTTAGAGTGCAGTGGCATCATCTTAGCTCACTGCAAACTCAAACTCCTGGGCTCAAGTGATCCTCCTGCCTCAGCCTCCCAAGTAGCTGGTACTACAGGCTCATATCCACACACCCAGCTAATTTTTCTACTTTTTTATAGAGATGGGGGTCTCACTCTTGCTCAGGCTGGTCTTGAACTCCTGGTCTTAAGGAGTCCTCCCGCCTCAGCGTCCCAAAGTGTTAGGATTACAGGCGTGAGCCACCATGCCCAGCTTGTATTTATCTTCTGATAAGATTAGATAACGTTAAAAATATATTACCAAATGAACTGTACATATATAATTAGAAACAATACTTCTAAGAACATGGAAATGTACAGCAGATTAGTAAGTTATTTTAGGATTTTTCCCCCTTTAAGCATTGAGGTTTTCTGTACCATCCATGTATTACAGAATCGTGAGAACCAAACCAGTTTTAGCCAGATTAGAAAACTGACTAAATATAATGATATAATATCATGATGCCCAAAGAAATGAATTAAATAATTAGATCTCTGATCAATACATGAACACAATGATAATACTGAGATATCCTACTTGTCACTGAATCCTTTCCTAGATTTTATTTTAAAGTCTTAGGCCTACAAAAGAGGACTGTCAAAATGATTATTAAATCACAAAGAATGTGAACACCCACAAACAGACAATTCTTTTCATCCCTGCTGCAAGAAAGAAATCTATAAGTGAAAGACAAGAAAGTTTGGAAAGGGGCTATATATAATATACTAAATTTTATGTCGAGAATGTGCATCTGTTTATGACAAAAATTTCTACACTGAGGATAACAAGGGGATATATTTCATAATTTAATTATGAATACTATTTCAATTATTCAGGATTATGATTATTGGTATAAAAAAGAACATTTTAAAATGAGAAATATTTAATATAGTAGCTTTTTCTCCCCTTGTGGTCTATCTTCACTTTCAGGAGGCAGCTGAAATTCATTGTCTTAGAGACAATCGTTATTCTTTTTGTACACTATGCCTACTATGTAGGTGTACTACTACAGTACAGTAGTGTACTACTTAGTACACTAAGCCTACTATGTATTTTTTTCTTTCATTAGCCTTCCATCCTTAGACATCTTGATCACTGTTGCTGTTTTCTTTGCTCCTTTTAATGAGGGAAGCAATAGGAGGAAGCAGCAGAAAGCTGTTGTCAGAGGAATGGGCGCCCATGACTTGCCAGGCCCTAGGACAGGTGCGGCAGGGCACTCAGGATGAGGAAGTCCTTGTATCCAGGCAGTTTGTGAAAGAGCCAGTGGAGCCTAGGGCCATATTGGAGCCCATGGCTCAGGAAAAATCAGTAAGACTGATCCTGTCTTTCTTTAAAATTTTGGTATTTTGCTCATTAATTTTTTGCATTATTTTGATTTTTAAAAACTTTTATTTAAATTACTGTATTATATAAAATTAGAAAATGGAGTATTCAATATGTACTGAATATAGCACATTCTGCAAGATACATTTTATAAAGGTGGGGGGAAAGTTCTAGATGAAAAGATTCTAAAGCAATATAACCAAATGCTATGAGTGAAACTTGATTAGATACTGATTTGAAAATGCTTGATTACTAAGTTCTTTGGTGCCCCCTCAAAATGTGCATTTCAGGCGAGTGCCTCACTTGCCACCCTCTGTCCAGCTCTGGAAAGAACATCAGGGGCAATATAAACCATGGGCTAGGGGGCCTATGGGGAGGAAGACACATCTGGTTAGGGCAAGAGTAATCAGCAAAGCTTCCAGAAAGAAGCTTTACAGGATATGTAGGATCTCTCCCTGTCAGAGATAGTTGAAGGGAGAAGGTGGCCCATGTGAAAAGAAGTATCTCAAGCAGAAGGAACAACATGGACAAGGACATCAGCAGTGCAGGCTTGAGGTCTGCAAATAGTGGGCAGGCCAATCAATTTGGGAATGGGATATGCATAAGGTAGTACTGGGAGAAAAGGCTGAAAGGAGAGATTTAGACCCTTTCATGAACAACCTCTATGTTTAATTCAGGAAGCAATGGGGAGCAACTGAAAATCTTTTTTTTTTAATCTTGAGTTTTAAGTTAAAATGCATTTTTAAATGTTTTCTTAAATTCTTTTCAAGTACTTTCATAATAATTAGTTTAAAACTTAAAATGTACGGTTGCTATGAAATCTGTTGCAAAGTGTGAATGAAAATAGGCTATCAGAAATTTAGAAGCAAGTAGGAAAAAGACTTGACAATTGATAATAAGCACAATTTCTATGCCGCCTGGATTTTCTAGGACAGTCTCAATTTAAGATTATCTGTACTGTTATTTTTGTTAATATAGTCTGACCCCTCCAACTTTTTATGGTTTTATTGAGTTGCAATTGATGTACAATAAATCACACATATTTAAAATGTACAATTTATCGGTTTTGATGTACGTATAGAACTGTGAAACCATCACTACAATCAAATAATGCACATATCAGCACCCCAAAAAGTTTCCTCAGAGCCTTTTGCAATTCATCCCTCTTTCCTCTCAATGCAGCACCCCCTTCCCAGGTAACCATTATCTGCTTTGGTCACTGTAAAGTAACTTGCATTTTCCATTTTATATAAATGGAATTATACAGTATGTGCTGAATATGGTACATTCTAAAAGACACATGTTTTTTAAAGGTGGAGGAATGTTCTAGATTAAAAGACTAAAGAGACAAAAAATGCAATGGGTAAAACTTTATTGAATGTTGGTTTGAAAACACTAGGGAAAATTTAAATAGAATTGAGTACTAAATGATAATAGGGAATAATTGTTAATTTTCTTGAGTGTGAAAATGGTATTATTTTTATATAGAAGAATATCCTAACATTGTATTTGGAAGCATTTAAGGGTAAAGTGTCATGGTTTCTGTAATTTATGTTCAAATGGTTCAAAAAATAATTAAAGCAGTATGGAAACACTTTAATGACTGCTGAATGTACATGGTAGAAATATGGGTGTTAATAAATTATTTTTGACTTCTTAGTGTATTTGAAACTTTTAATAAATGTTAGGAGGAAAAGAGGGTCAAAAATTAAAACTTGGGACTGTTCTGGAAAATCTAGGCTACAATCAATCAGCAAGTCATTTTCCTACTTGCTTCCAACTTCTCACCACTTCACACCTGATTTAGAATAAGCATACATCTGAAGTAAGAATAACAATAAATCTTGACCTTCCTATAAAAAAATTAACTTAAATTTGATCATAAGCCTAAATGTAAGAGCTAAAAGTATAAAATTTCTAAAGGAAAACAGAGAAGAAAATCTTAGTGACTTTGAGTTTGGCAAAGATTTCCTAAATATAACACAAAAAGCATGAATTATGAAAGAAATACTATTAATAAATTGGACTTCACAAAAATTAAAAACTTCTAACTTCTTTCTCCTTCCTAACTTCCTAACCACAAAGACTGTTTTCAAACCATATTGCAAATAACACTTTTTATCATTCACTCATTCATTCAAAAAATTTTACTGTGTCTATACCATGTTTTAGGCTCTGTTTTAGGTATGGGGATATAGTGGCAAATAAATTGGATGAAGTCTCTGGCCTATATTCTAGTGGGGGTGGGCAGGCAGACTATAAGGAAATAAATATAAATATAATAGAATGTCAGGTAGAAATACCAATGTGAAGTAAAAGAAAGCAGCTGAAGAGAAAAGGGTGATGATAGGGCATGTACAATTTTATACAAGAAGTCATGGAATTTGTATAACTGACACTCATCAGTGCCCGACCCACAATCCCCAGGCACTCTGGCATGATCCAGTACAAGCCAGCCTTAGTGGAAGCACCTGTGACTTTCTGCCTGTGGCCCCAGGGCTTCTCTGTTTGTTTGTGGGACAGGACCATATTGGAGGAACAACCCTTAGCCAAGGACAAAGAGGAATTGAAGTACAAACACCCTAGCTTCCCTAACCCCTTGAGTGGGAAATGTTGATGTGTATTCCATGTTTCCCAGAGGTTCCCTGTGGGATTGAGCACCAGTTGTTCTCAGTGGTAACCCACTTAGTACTCTGTATTCCTCCCCTTTGCTGTCTCACTTCTCCACTCCTCTACTAGTTCTTCTTGGTATCACATTTTACATTTCAAACATACCACTTTCACTCAAATCCTTAGTTTTAGAGTAACCCAGACTAAGTCAGTAGGTCCTAGAAGTGGTCCAAGGAACTAAACTCTCAGAATGAGATTCTAGATTTGGATCACTTGGGGTCAACAAAAACCAGATCAACAAAGACCAGATAACAGCAGATCCCCTTACTGTGGGTAAGCGGGGCAGTGATCATCTCTGGCATGCTGTAGCATCACTATTTCTAAGAGTCTTACCTGTGATGAATTGGGATAGACCGCAAGTGGGAGAAAATGCACTGGCTGATAGAATGGCTCTTGAACTGAAAGATAAGGAGGGCAATGGTAATTATGAGAATTATGGAGCTGATTGGTTGTTGTTAACTGCTAGAGAAGCCATGAAGGAAGGACATAACAGGCTGAGGTTAGGTAACCACTTAGAGTATGTGTTGAAAGCCAGGACTATTCCATGGCATCATTTAGAGGAGTCTCATCTCCTGTAGGCCAAAGGTAGAATGAGCTGAAGAGTAAGACTCCAAATTTGATCTTAAGTATCATAGAGCTAAAGAGAAGGTTGAATTCACAGCCCAGGCTTCTTATGCTAATGTTAGGGACCTGAAAAGGAAAGAGAGGGCCCCTGAGATCTCTGATGTGGATATTTGGGAGGATGGGCTTGAGGACGTTAAACTCCATGATTCCTCTTAATACTTTAAGCCAGAATATTCATGAGCCTTTCCCTTTGCTATGAGAAACCACATTCCTATTGCCTGGAGACTGTGCAAAGGCCTTACCTTTCAAGGGCAGATGCCTTGCAAGATTATGCTTGTCTGTAAGATCTTTCCCTGCCTTTCTGCATTGCTGCTAGACCAATTAGAAGTCTTATTATGAGCCAACCAAGGAAATACTATGTGAAGAAAGCACTGCAGAACCTGGCAAATATGTAGCAGCAGGAACTGGGAGAACTTGCCTGGAAATGGATCTTAAAGATGCTGGATCAGGGAGGGCAGAAAATAAGGCTGAATGAGGAAGAATTTATTAACACAGGTGAATCATTCGGTGACTCGAGACTTAATATCCCAGTAGAACGCCTAGAACTGTATGTAATACATTGCAACAGTGGCTCCTTGAAACTTAAAAATAACAATGAGATGGAGATGCTGGAACTTCTTGGAAGAGAGATGAAGAAGGGGTCAAAAAATTCAAAGAGGTTCGAAGTAAGAATGCACTTATTACATAATACCAGAGAACCCACCAGCCAACAATGTTCCCTGGGAGGGTCCAGAGGACACTTCCTTTACTAAAGTGATAAGGCATGTGCTAGTATGTTCTGAAAAGCTCAGAATTGCTTGTCCTATAGATCAAGACTAATGGTAAGATGCCCCAGAGTCAATAGGAGTAACAGGATTCCAGAGGCCAGGTGGCACTAGACCATCAGAAGCAAGCTGGAGGCAATTGTGTTTACATCTATAAACCTGGGTAAATCTTAGGAACCTAATGTTGAAGGGCGGGGGGAAATGAGTTCCAGAAAAATACATGAATCATTTAGATTTTAAAAACATGCAAAATGAAAATGTATGTGGTGTGGGTGTGTGAGACAGGTGGATAAGCATAAAATGACAATAATGGTTACTTCTGAGAAGAAGGAAGAGAATGAGGACAGAGAGATTTAGGAAGGAACTTCTAAGGTATTGGCAATATTCTCTTTCTCAAGCCAGGTGGTGAGTACACAGGTGTGCATTTTATTGTTACTCTCTATGCACATGAATTATAGTTTTTTGAATGCACTTAATATATAACAAAAACAATTTAAAGAAATAGAGCCAAACCATAATTTCTCACTGGTTGGTACTGACAGTAGAGATTAGTGAAAGGAACATGAGTTCCTTTGGCATAAGATAGATTCAAACTCAACTCACTTATTGGCTGTACAACCTTAGCGATGTTACTGAGTCTCTCTATGGGTTTCTCACCAGTAAAATGGTTTTATCTATCCAGCAGAGTAATAGTAAGGATTAAGGGAGATAATTGGCATGAGTCTTACAGTCAGTGCCTGGCACATGTCAGGTGCTTAAGAAATAATAGTTGATACTCTATAACTTTGTCTATGCTTCCCAGTTTTTCCCTTTTAGTTGTTTTTCATCTTTCTTATTTTTCACTCAATTATTTTCTGAAAGCAAAGCATTAAATGGGTGAGCTATACCTTAATTTTGTTTATATTTTAAGTTGGTTTTCAAAATGCCATTATCTCATCTGATTCTCAACTTCAATCCTCAGTGCCTAGCACAGGTTGGAACATGGAAGAAGACCAATAAATCTAAGCAAATAAATGAATGTAAAAGGTAGGTGGTATGGGCCAAATTGTGTTCCCCCAAATTATTCACATGTTGAAGTCCTAACTTCTAGTAGCTCAAAATGTAACTATATTTGGTGATAAGGTCTTTAAGGAGGTGATTAAGATGAAGCCATTAGGGTGGGGTCCTAATCCAATAGGACTGATGCCTTTACAAGAAGAGGAAGAGACACCAGAGATGCGCACACCAGAGATAGGGCCAAGTGAAGGCACAGAGAGAAGACGGCAATTTGCAAGCCAAGGAGAGAGACCTCAGGAGAAACGAAACCTGCCAACATCTTGATCTTGGACTTCCAACCTCCAGAACTGAGAAAAAATAAATTTCTGTTGTTTAAGCCATCTAGTCTGTGGTATTTTGTTATGGCAGCCTTTGTAAGCTAATATTGTAGGGCAAGTTTAATTGCCCCAATTCATAAATGTGTAAACTGAGTCTCAAGGGTTAAGACTCATACAAAGTGCATACACAGTAAATGGGCAGAATTGGTACTTGAATCTAGATGCCAAATTCTGGTTCTTTCCACTACATTCTGCTTCTTTTCAAATTGTGCTTATTAAGATGTATTAATCTGTACATACCTAAGTTTTAAATTAAATTATTATTTTTATCAAAGTAATACAGGGGCTGGTAAAGGAAAACAAGGGACACCTGTCTTTCCCCTCATCCGATATGACTTCCTTAGAGGCAACCACTTTCGATTCTTTTAGGTGTTTTTCCCCCATAGTATTTGCATCTAAATAACATGCTTATACATGTCATCATTTTTCAAATCAAGACATTTATTAATTTCCTACTGTTAAAAATGAGTCTTTGATGTTCTTAAAACATAGATATACCCCCCCCCACTATCTCACTCCCTTTATTTTGATAAACTTTCATTACAATATTTGATACTTTTCTTCTTCCATATTGTCTTAGCTTTCCCCAGGTTGATTGTCTTTTTTAACTTTCACATTAGACTTTCCTCAAGTATCTGGTGATCCTTGGTTATCCATTCATATATATTTTTTTCTAACAGAAGACTCTCTATATGTCCATTTGAATTTAAAAGAAAGCCTCCTTTCTGCTTTACCCTGCACTTGCAGAGGCAACTGGTGACTTCAATTTCTGACATTTTCTGGGGTTCTACATCAGGGATTGGCTTGTTAATTCGTGTTAATATTCTGCTGCAGGAACTTGGATTTTAGCTCATTTTTCTCTAAGTCAGTTAGATCCAGAATTTCCTACCATCTCTTTTCTGCTGCAACTGTCTCTCCTGTTCTCTTTGTGCCTTTTTATTAATTATTTCTTTGCTGTAATCTTAGGGGGTTTTGGGAGGAAGTAGAGACAAACACAGGTTTTTAACCAGGAGTCCACATTTCTAATTTTGACTTCTCTTGAATTTTTATTATTAGTCAATAAATAATGCTTAGTATCAGCTCAATGCAAACGAATAAAAGTATCCCTGGGTAACTCTTTTTCCAGTTGCCTCTGTCAAAGCCTCTTCTACCCTGAAAACTTCAGCGTGTATTGGTAGTAATAAGAGTAATATAACTGTGAATACTTAAGTATCCCTTATATAAGACATTTGTGCTTAGTGCAAGGTGAGGAGGGTGTACATGGTCTCACTTTGGTGATGTTTCTGCCAAACACAAACACACTGAAACTGAGGGATGTCCCACCAGGGAAGGATTTGGGTGGTGTCAGATACTGAGCAGGACCAGGAGTTTCTGCACAGAGGACAGCCTAGTGGTGGAAGAGCCTGAGCAGGGAGAGGAGAGGATCCATGTAGAGGAGTGGTCTGACCTGAGATGCCAGATCCCAAGCAAGGTGAAGAAGGAGGGCATCCACACTGTGGGGTGGCTGGGTGAGCTGTCAGAGCCTAAGTCAGGTGAAGGGGGTGTCTATCTATGGGGATAATGTGGCACAGGGGTCATAGCACAAGCAGGCTGAGGAGGGTGGTGGCATGGGGAAGGGCAGTGGCAGCAATGCAAAGGATTGACCAAATAAATATATATATTAAGGATAATATATTTAATATATATATTAAGGATAATGGGAGCCAGGTCTCTTACCCTAGGAGAATGGAGATATTCAGGTGGAAAGGGAGAAAGCAAGAATAAACCTTGAGGTGTTGGATTGGAATTAGAAATTATCTGTGTGAACTCCTGGATTGCAGTGTATCTGTATAGCATCAATATTGATATGTATAGATGTAAATGTGTACATGTGTATGTGTTCCCCAGTTCTGTCCACTGAGAGAGCCAGAGAGCTGTGAACCCAAACTGCAATCAGCAGATCTACTCAGATTGTGGCTTCTAAATAGCATTCATCACTTAGGAACCAGGGCTTCTTGGTAGGGTGCTAGATTTAGCAAACAAAAATATAGCAAATATTTAGTAAATAAAATATTATCACACGGGACATACCTACACTAAATATTTATTCATTATTTATCTGAAAGTCAAATTCAACTGATTATCTTTCATTTTACTTGGCAACTCCGCTCCTTAGAGAAATGATTGATCCCAGCACTGGGGCAGGGAAGTACAAGATGAGCCTGGAACATTTTGTTGCGCTAGAAAGAAAGTAAATACTTTCTTTACTTGAATGGGAGGAAACGACACAGAAGCCAATTTAAAGGGGCTCATACTAGCCAAATATGAGACAATTTAATTATCAAAATAAAGAAATAATAATAGTAACAGCTTATAACCCATTGAACACCATGAGCACATACTGATAAAAAGAAAAGCATAAAGTGAAAGTTTGATGGGGAATAGGATATTTATCTAAATCTAAAGTATCTCCTCACAAAATACTTATTAATTACAAACAGAAAATATAGTAACTTCATTTTGGAGTTACTTCATTGTGGAGAAGCCTGGCAGACACCATTTTAATCGAGTGATTAAAGTAAATTTCATGAGTAGTAGGACGAACTGAAATTGAGCGCCACCTGATGAGACGCAGTAAGAACACAGTATCACATCTGCACCTGAATGTTTCTGGTAGCACAATTTACTATTGCTAGGTTGTGGAAACAACCCAAGTGCCCGTCAATTCATGAGTGGATTATTAAAATTTGGTATATGTTTACAATAGAATACTACTCAATTTGAAGAAACGACAGTGAGCTAGCACCTCTTATATTATCCTGGATTAAGCTTAAGCCCATTATTCAAAGTGAGGTGACACAAGACCCGAAGAATGGGCCCCACTTGTACTTGCCATCAAATTGGTATTGACTGATTGACACTATGGTGCTTAAATGGCGGTAATGTTCACTGGGGATTTTGGGGGTTGGGGGTGGACCCACATCCAGGGAATGTGGTGAGCACTGTGAAGGGAAGGGGCATGCTTGAAGTGTATTTGGGGATGGGTATTAGGGGGTCTCAATGGGGGGTGGGAAATCCTCTAAAACTGATTTATGTGAATAGCTGTCCAACTTGGTAAATTTACTAATAACCATTTAATTGTACACTTAAAATGGAGTAAAGACATGATATGTAAATTACAATTTAAAAAATAAATTAATTAATTAAAAAATATATATTTCTAAGTTTTTTAATGCATTCTTCTTTGAGAAATGCATTCTTCTTTGAGAAAAGCACAAATTTTGATCCTCAAAAAATCCCCAGAAACTCAGAAAGTAGAATAGAAGAACAATATTTATGAGAAAAAGACTATAATATTTAGAAATACTTAGAGGTAATTATAGAAGTTTATATATTACAAAACTAAATTTAAAGTTACACTCTTGGGAAAATGATTAACAAACAGCAAGGTAAAAGGAAATCTAGAAATATTTCAATGAAATTAACTATATGAAGGAATGGCCTAAAGTATGGAAAGTTTTGAAGGCTTAGCATTAACTTTTCCTAGAATTTTTATTTTAATGGGAATAGTGAAAAACTCAAAGTTTTCCATGATCATATCAATTTCATCCATCTTAGCTATTCATTTATTCAGCATGATATTATACATTTATTCAGCATGCTCCTTTGGTTAACTATCTATTAATATATTACACTGTTCTTTGATTGGATCATTCACTATAGCAAGTGCTAAATGCTCCTTATCTATTCTAGAACAAAAGGGAACCACAGTGGCCTGACAGCCAATGAAGATTTCATTAGTATTGTCAGTATTTTTTACATCAGCTGGAAGACAGATAATGCTGTACCGATTGAATCTTACCTGTAAGAATGTCATGATTTTATGAATGTGATATATTTTACATTCCAAATTTTAATATATAAGTCCTAAAGGTTTCATCTACAGTTATAATTGGACATTGTAACAGACATTATCAATGCCCTGCCTATATCCTCTTTCCTCCCTACTTAAGTACACATCAATTCCATTTCCAACTGAAGACCTGAAGGTCTTCTCCGGACACCGCAAGTCCATTTTTCCCATCTATGTATGTAGCAGGCCAGAAATGCTGGGAAATTAATGATCCACTGGCCCCAGAAATTCTCAGCTAATGACTGACAGTAGTTGGTGTAGCTTCTCTAATTAGATAACCCTGAGGCATTTGCTTATACCAGCCCCAGAGTTTCCCCAGGGGAGTTAAGTCCAATTACCCTCAGTGGTAACCTAACTTGCTAACGTGTACTTTATTGGCTGCCTTCTCTTTCCTGTCTCAGTTCCCTCAATCTCTATCAGTATTTCCTTCATCTTCCGAATAAATCACCTGCACGTGGATTCTTGTCTTGGCATCTGCTTCTGATAGAACCCAACCAAGAAAATGGCCCTCAGGAAACAAACCACAGGATGAGCTTCTAGAATTGGATTACTTGTCTGCCAGATGGTAACAGTGACCACATTTTTAGGCCTGAGTAGGGTGGTGATAACTTTTGGCATGCTGTAATGTCACATTTACTAAGGCTCTGACTTGTGGTGAATTGGAAGGAATAAGGTAGAAGAGGAGACCACATCCTTTCAAAGAAGAACCGTAAGTAAGCTTATACAAAGTACATAAAATCATAAAGGATAAGTCACAAAAATAACTAAAGGAAGAGTAAGCTACTGCATCCTCCTTCCCTATGAGTAAAAAGGAGACAAAGTACTTACATATATCTTGAGATATTTTTAAAAATTTTTTAAAGACAAAGATCTCACAATGTTGCTGAATCTGGACTCAAACTCCTAGGATCAAGAGATCCTCCTGCCTCAGCTTCCCAAGTAGTGGGGACTACAGGCATGTGCCACCATGCCTGGTTTATATCTTTAGATTTTAAAGATTATATAACACAGTTAGCAAAATTGTACCAAACCATTTATTGAGTAACTAGGGAGGCTGCCAGTTTTGAGTGGACCCAAAGCAATAGATGGTTCTGCAGCATGTTCAAGTTGTGACACAAGCAGCCCTGCTACTTGGGCTATATGACCCAGAAGATCCAAAGGTGCCAGAGGTGCCCATGATCCATAAAGATGTCTTATGCATTCTCTGGCCAACTTCAGGAGAAACACAGTGCAGACCCCAATGGCTCTAGAGCAAGGCTATGCTGTTTCCAACAGAAAACTTCTCCATTAGAGAGGCAGCTCCCAGCATGATACTGAGCCCTAATAGACACTGAGTGCCTGAGTAGGGGACATCAAGCCACTGTGCAATTGTAGATGCTCATCATAAGTTGGGTACTGTCAGCCGCTAAGTGATAAGGTCAGAATGACACAGGAGCAACACACTGTATAATGGAAACACCACTTTCAGGAGCAGGCCTGAGCAAGCCCAAAAGGCACAAGTAAGTCACAGAAACAGGCCCAAACCCTGGTGCTGCCTAGTTCTGTTGTGGTGATTACAACCTTTTGACTCATTCCTATGGCTTGCTTATGGGTTGCTTATGGCCAGCTGATAAAATAGGAGGAAAACCCTGAGCCTAATGCGCAATTTAATCAACATGATTCATTAGTTTTTGCTGAAAACATTGCTGCCATAAATACAGCCTCACTCAAAAATGATCCTGGAAAACAATGGTGAGTGAAAATCCCTCAGTGGGCTCAACTTGATAGATGGGCTTTAATGAAAATCTTGGGAAGATTCAGGTTCAGGTATAGGAAGCACCAGGAAGGCTGGAAATACTGAAAATAAACTTTACCTCTTTATAATTTATCCTACAGCCAGACCAAACTGTCTAACCTGAGAATGACTGATCTAAGAGACACATTAGACAAAACAGGATCTGAACACAGATATTCCTTAGGAACCACACCATTCCATCTCTTAATCAGGAAAATACTTATTAAGGACTTATTTACATGTTGCAATGAGTACAAAATTCAGTCTTAAAAACACAATTCTTACCCATAAAGAACTCCTACATTAACATTTCCACTATCCTTCATTATCCAGCACTATATACAAATGCATCATTCTGGAAAAGCTAGTTTTCTAGATTCCATTTTAAGGACTAGAAGAGCTTCTAGAACTATAGTTCTGGAAGTGTAAGTGGATGTAAACACATGCACATAGATATGCACACACACCACACACAGCAAACCTGTTCAAACTTCTGACTTAGCATTTCCAGATTTCTAAAGTGAATGGATTACATGACATAAAATCCTTGCTACTGACGTTGTTATCATCACTTTTGCTTCTGATCTATCTCTTTCTTTTCTTCTTTTTTTTTTCTTCTGTCACCTGTCACTCCTCCTGTGACTCAGATTTCACACAGCAAAGTCTGCCTTCTACTAACATCACTAAGCTATAAATCCCTCCTTGCCTTCTGTTAAGACAGATAATGGACTATTTATTATAGTGTCAAGGTTTCAGTTGTCCTTATTCATTGTATAAATGGGTTTGGAATATTTTTCCAAACAAAGACACTTTCATTTTTTATTTTCCTTTCCTCTGGGCTCAGTGCCACTCAGATGCTTGAGGGCACCAGATAACCAAAGTTTCTTGTAAATGAATGTAGCAATCCTAAGCCTGTTCATCATAGTTCTACCAGTGATGAATTTGCAAGTCTATGCTTTTATTAAGAGTAGATATAAGAAGTGGTTTTTGATGAACATGTTTTGCTTCTGCAGAGCCATTTTTCTATGCACTGTTGCTATTTGTGTTGCTAATAAGACACTCTGATTTAGTCATTTATTTAATAAGCATTCGCCAACTTTCTATTATCTTTGGAGTTCCTGGCTGAGCACTGAAAATATAAAGATAAGTAAGAACCCACAGTCTATGGGGGAAACGAGTACACAAATAAGTTTTATATGATCTGATAAATGCTGTAGTAGAAACAAACACAAGGCACAATCAGAACTCAGAGGAGGACAGATCTAACTCTGCCTGGTGGGATCTGAAAAGTCCTCAGATGAAGTATGAAATTTGGGCCACATCTTGAAAGATGGATATAAGTTTGCCAGGCCAAGATTCTATCACTTGGAAAATAAAGAAACTGCATGCGCCATGCCATGAAAGTGCAATACAACAATATACCTAGAGAACAGGGTGCATATAATTGAGTGAAGCAAATAAGACTCAGGAGAAATATAAGGGTGTAATCCAGAGTGAACTTGTGTACCATGCTAGAGACTGGCCTTTAACCTGAGGTGCTACACGGAGAACCATTGAAGGACTTTATGCATGACAGTAACATGATCAGATTTGCACTTTACAAAATCACTCTCACCATAATAGAGCAAAAATTGGAGAGAGGTAATGTGAGAAACCAGATGACCAGCTAAGGAAAATAGTAAGAGCCTAATCCTAGCAGTAGCCAGAGAGTGATAGCAAAGGAGACAGACTAGAGAGACACTTAGAAGGTAAAATAAATAGAATCAGGTGATTAATTGCATGTGGAAGTGAAGGAGGAAGGGAAGAGGGGAAAGTAACGAAGAGGAGAGAGTCAAGCACAATACTCAGGTTTCCAACCTGGAAAGCTGAATGATGATTTTAGCTTTGCTCAGTTAAAAAAAATTGGGGGTAGGAAAAGTTTGAGGTCAAGATGCTGAATTTGTTTTTGGAAATGTTGAATTTGAATAGTCTGTGGAATAATAGCCTGGTGGAGATAAACAGGAGGTTGTTAAACATGAGTCAGGATCTCAGGAGAAAGGTCAGGACTAGACAGATAAGATATATAGGTGGCAGTATTTTTGTTGTTGCTTATTTTACTTTTTTAGTGTATAGATGCAAGGTGTATAACATGATGTTTCGATACACATAAACGTAGTGAAGTGATTACTACAATCAGGCTAATCATATAGGTAGCAGTTTAAGTAAAACTTCTCTCTAAATCACCATTTGGAATGGAAACCAGAAACAAAAATATCCGACTTAGACACTAAATGCAGAACCTCTGTGCAAATAGCGATTAACGTTGACAATCATTCAGTCACTAAGTCAATTGGCTCTGTCTTCTAAGATGAATCAATACAATCCCTACAAGTAAAACTATGTTATTGCCCTTAACCTTGCCATTTATCAAAACCAAATTATTTCTTCTCTTGGGTTTTATTCATTTATGTATTATACTTATTATATATTTCCTAATTGATGTAATCCAAATATCAGCAGTCTTATATGTTTATCCCAGATCTTACTCCTGAGATCCTGGGCATGACAGACCTTGCCCAGACCAAGGGTACCTCTTTTCAGTTTAATGTGTGTTGTTCTACTCCAGATTTTTTTGTTTGCTAAAAATGAAATAATTATGTTAAACACTGAAAAAAGATGATATTCAAATCTTCTAGTCATTCCAACTTTTTAAATATTTTCTTCAAATAGCAAATACTGACCTCAAAAAAACACAAATCAGTACAATGGCCTCCCACTTCATCTTCTCACTTCATTAGGTACTTATCGTCATCACGGCATTCAAATCCTATAGTTCAGAGAATAGATTTCTTTAAAAAGCAAAAACAAAAAAAATAATTTGGCAAAAGTCAAAACTTATTCCTGATCTCACTTCAGTATCATTAGATTTTGCAGCTCAATAAAGTTCTAATCACATCCTGATTGGTACGGATTTATGCGAAGAGTTTATACAAGAATTAATGGACATTTAGAAAGTCATTCCATGGATACCGATATGTGATTATGCCTAAAGATATGAAGTCACCCACAGCTGGAAACATGCTACAATAATAAAGCTACAGTTGAAAATGCTATTTTAATTATGAATTTCTTTTCTATTTTTAGACAGTGCTGATATTCACTTACTTGTATTAGAGATACATTATTTTAATTTAAATTTCTGTTCTCTAAAATTCCTATATATAGAAAATTAAAAAAATATATCACTGAAATATATTCAGAAAATTCCTAAGAGGGGTTTATATTTTTATCTCAAAGATAAAAAATAATATAATCACAATTAAATTCATGAACCTAATTAAATTAGATAAGTAGAGTTTAAGATGTGTTTACCTAATACAAAAACTGTTATCATGAACATAGGAAGGATAAAAGACATACTTAGAGGGCACCCAAAAGGACTGAACTATCCTAGCTCTTATCTCTTAGTTTCCAGATTATAGCTAAATTATCCAGCAAAGAAGCTAACACTTATTGAGCAGCCACCTAGCCAGTCATATAATAATACACACTTTACCTAATTTACCTTTCAATGTACTTTATTATTGGCTCCATTTCATACAAGAAAAGATAAGCTTACATAAAGGTTTTGTGATGGTTTTAAAATATTGTCACAAATCCATGGCAAAGGTGGAGTCTAATTCTCTTCCCCTTGAGTGTGAGTGGAGTCAGTGACTTAAAATATTTCAGAATTGTCAGTTTGTGACTTCTGAAATTAGATCATCAAAGATATTGAGGCTTCCTCCTTGCTCTCTCTGTCTTGGATGGCTCATTCTGGTGCATCCTGGCTGCCATGTCATGAGAATACACAAGCAGCCTGTATTAGTCAGCATGGACTGCAATAACAAAATACTGTAGACTAGAGGCTTAAATGACAGAAATTGATTCCTCACGGTTCTAGAGGCTAGAAAGTCCAAGATCAAGGTGCTGGCTGATTAAGTTCCCGGTAGGAGCTCTTTTTTTGGCATGTGGACAGCTACCTTCTTGCTGTGCTCTCACATGGCAGAAAGAGAGAGCTCTGATGTCTCTTCCTCTTCTTATAAAAGTACCAGCCCTATCAGATTAGGGCCCCCCATGACCTCATTTAACCTTTTTTACCTTCTCTCAGGCCCCATCATCTCCAAATACAGTCACATTAGAGGTTAGTACTTCAGTATATGAATGTCGGAGAACACAAACAATTAGCCCATACCACAGCGCTATGGAAAAGTTCACGTGACAATCAACTGAGGGCCCCTGCCAATAGCTGTGTGAGTGAGCCAGCTTGGACGCAGGTCTTCCAGTTCCAATCAAACCTCCAGATGACTGGATCCCTGGTTAAGATCTTGAATGCAACCTCATGAGAGACCTTGAGGCAGAGCCACCTACCTAAACTGATCTTAAATATCTTACTCTCAGAAACTATGAAAAAATAAACATTTGTTTAAGCTGCTATGTTTGGGGGTAATTTGGAATAGCAATAGATCACAATTAGACACAGGCCTCAGTCAGTAAGTGGTAAAACCAGGATTAGCAACCAGGTTTTTCTGACTGTTGAAGCATATGCTCTTTCTGCTACCCACACTGCTTCTCCAATATCTATTTAACACATTAACTATCATGTGAGTTGTATTTAACTCATGCTAGTTTTGAGCCCAGGGCCTGGTGAAGTGTATGTAACTCACACATCTCATCACATTGGGAGCCATGTGAACTATTTTTCAAGTTGCATATAACTCACACATAGAAAACAATAAAAAATAACATTTTTCCTTAAATTAGAAAGGATCATTTTGTTTACAAAGTTTTTATTCTGTTTTAGTAATAAAACACTGTGGCCCCAAGAAAAAATTTTTTTTTCTAATGTGGCAATTTGTTAAAAGTTCATTCATTTATTGTGAGAGTTCACACATAATACTTCAGTTCATCTTCATAACAACTTAGAGAGATTGGCTTTATAATAACATATAAAAAGTATCTTTTATAATTAAAAATAAATTTTAAATAAAATAAAAGATATGATTTTGATATTATGGAACTGGTTCCACCTCTAAAGAAAGCACCAATTTGTCTACTTCACTCTATCTCTGCTAAAACTACACTGATCTATGTCACAACATCTCTAATAGCCTGGGCAACCTCAGTGGCTCAACTGGTTCCCTGCTTCTACAGTTTTTTTCTCCAGTCTGTTCTTCACGTAACAGGAGAAATGAACTTTTAAAAATGTGAATCAAACTATGTTACGTTCCTACTTAAAATACTTCTATGGCTTTGTTTGATTCCTTTTGCCAGTTAGACTTTATATATCTAAATGGGAGTGAATGGTACTAATCATATGGTCACTTAATTGGTGGTAACCCATTGTAACTACAATATAACACATGCACATGATCTCTCCTTCTTCATTTCCTTTTATTCCCCCACACTCGTCTTTTTTCTGTCTCATGAACTTTTGCCACCCTCTATCTGGTTTCAAGACCTTTAAAACTTATAACCAAGGAAGAAGATGAGCTCAAGGGATTAAAAGGTAAGCTCTTAAGTTAAAACAAAAAAATTTATGGGCTAGCTAAAGAGTACAAACACTAAGAAATAAAGACAAGAAACTGAAATGTTTAGAACATAGGTGAGAACATAACTAGTTATTGGACACTTGAATAAAACATTCCACTCTAGTTATAAAGATAAAAGCATCTATATTTATAAGTAATATAACCTAACAAATCTGAGTTTATTTCCATTCAGTTTTTTGGCCAAATTACATTAACTACAAGTATGTTGGTCAATAAGTCAATTCATCTTTCTGCTCTGCCTTTATTCTCTGTTATGCAATGTCTCAAATGATCTCTCCTACTGAGTTGGCTACTGACCTTCACTGTATGTTCAAGGGGCCACACCCTCCCACTGCCTAGACATTACAATTGAGTAAGCATGATTCTGCTGCTCCTGGCAACTACCCCTCAAATGCTTACTCAGACTCCATGCTCTCCTTTGTCTTTGTCTCTTCCTTTTTATGCTTCTCTATTTTTTTAATTAAAAAAAAATCTATTTCTCAATCCTGTGCATTGTGTACTCCTAATACCCCACCTCTCCTTATTCTCTGCAACTCCTCCTTCCCTCCTTTTGCTCAACAAGGAAAAATAATTTATTTCTCTCAGAAATCCTTTGTTTTCCTGTCAGTGGCACCAAAAAGGCAATTCTCCCAGGAAATCCTACTAATCTAGCATTCCTGAGACCAGTAATTAACAATTGTCTTCATTTTTAAGCATCCTTGGCTATAGCTAAGTAATTTCTCTAAGAAAGGGAAATTACTACGGTGGACTTGCCACTTAGTTAGGCTTTACATTTTTGCAACTCTTAAGATAAAAAGTCAAATATGGTCAAAATTATGTTTGAAAGTCTCTTAGGAGACCCACATGAGAGCCTAATAATATACTATCTCTCAATAAATTAATCACAGTTTTCCTTCCAGAGGTGGACCAGATTAGTGTTTTTGGTTTAACACCCAGTGAGACAGTTGGCTTGTGTTTGGAGTCCAAATAGCTTTAATAAACAATTATTATTGAACGTGGAAATCATAATCACACAACAGCATCTCATGCCTCGAGAGGCATGGAAGAAATGAGAGCATGAACTGCGAGGCATGGGGAGCACCTGAGGAAGAACAGCAGCTCACACCTCCCCTCTCACACTTACTCCGGGTCATAGACACAGCGTGAAGTGATGGAATCACCTCTATTATTTGTGTCTCTCCTCTCACTTTTTCCTCCTGTCCCCTCATGTTAAGTTTGTCTAAATTACACCCATAAATCATGTGACTCCAGAATATTTATAGAAGGCCACTATCTGCCCCAGCTGAATGATGACTGCCTTGAGATGGAGGGAAACAAAACACCCTTTCCTTGCTTTTGGCCATATCTTGCCTCTACATGTGACCTACTCCAGGTTGTAAAGGGTGACCACTGAGTCTGAAAACACAAATACACAATAGTTTCTTCATATCATGTTATAATACACAATAAAACAATATTGTCTGTATTCCAAATATTATGGCCATTCTCTTTATAAAATAGCTTAAACAACTGTAGTCCCTACTCTTCGAGAGTCTATGAACTAAAATAAATAATTGTTACATACAAAAGCATAAAAAATGGTAAAGACAATTTAGCCAAAATAACTGTTATATCAAACACATAACTAAAAATTCGAAAGTAAAATGTATCAGCAAATAGGTCCAATTTTTCTTTGGTAAGAAAGTAGATAGTCTCCTGATACACAATTTTGTCTTTGTTTCTATCCTTAAAATCGTTTCATAACACGTGCTCGGCCAATCAAGAAATTAGAAATATATGTTTACATCATTTACCCATTACTTAGAAGATTTAGGGGTACAAAATCTTTCTTTACAACTCTAAGCCAATGTCTAAAAAGTAAAAGTTGGATAAATTTCCTAGCTGGTAGTTTTAGCAACCTTCACCTTCTCCTTGGAAGAAAGTAATTATATGTTAATTGGATGGTTAGAAGGAAAACCTGCTGATTTCCAGGCAAACTGGGTGTGTCAGGTTAGAAAAAGAATAATTACTCTCATCAATTTAGATTGGACACCTGGTAAGCCCTCTAGAAGATCCTGTACCTGTCTCCGAAAAGAGCAATATAGGCCCAAAATGACCAACCAGATATACGGAATCATGGTCACTTCATTTTCTGCCAATAGTTTTGTGAAAAGTACAGGCACAGAAATTAAAGCTTTTATTGCAGGACAGATGGGCGTGCATGCTGGGAAGCAATAGAGCTGGCCCACACAAAACGGATGTACAATCCCTGATTTTCATAACATTGCACTTGAAGACACAGCATATTTCCTTCCTGAGCAGTGAAGCCAAGGGAATAGGAAAGACTCCTTTCTAATATTTTTCCAGATAGTTAAATGTGACTGTCTAGAGAATTTCCATTTAAAGTTACTTAGCTACTACTGTTACTTAGGACAGGACTTAGCTGTCCTTGGCATGCCTCTTACAGGGATTGAGTATTCCACTCAGCTTTAGGTGCCTGGGGGAGATGGGGGCGGAGGCTTGTGTCCACATGGCCTTGATCTCTGCTATCTGTTAATCCTGTCTAACAGGGCAGCAGCTGAGTTACATTATTGCTCCTCTCAGGCTATTTATATATAACACAAGATTCAAGCCACGGTTACCAAACCCTAGTCTGGGAAACATTAAAAAGACAGATTCTTTGGACCCCACCACCTACGATTATGATTTAGCAAGTTTGCATGAGGGGAGGTGTTGTCAGAAAACTGTATTTTGACTGGTATTCCCAATAAACACTCTCTCATTTGGAAATCACGACTTAGAACATCAAAAAGAATCAGAACCCAAACTAGTAAATCTCTAAAGTAGAATTTAATGCATGGGCAATGGAAATTAAAATTTTGGAAGAAAATCACACATTAGCAGCTGCCTGTCCACCTTTGCATAAATCTATCCAGGTTGAGCTATTTTAAATTTCTATCTAGTCAATATCTGAATACAGAAAGTTTGGACTAAATGACTTCTGACTCCACTTCAAGAATCATATGCAGTGATGATCTGGCAAATGTTTAACAACCACATCTCCAAGAAAAGATGTATGCATATGTATGTATAAGATATATTTATATATATGCATGCACACGTTTATGATAAATTTTGCTTATATAAAAGATATGTAACATACAATTCACAAATAAAATATACAATATTTTATTGTAAATTCCATATTTCTATAACTTCAGTGTGACTTGCTATGTCTTGAAGATCCACTATCAGTTTTTATAATTCTATCACCAACAATAGTCTCACAAAATCAAACTATGAATATATGCTTGATCACTATCCAATTCAGCAAAGAAGTTACTCACGTCATTAGAAAATGAGTGTAGTTGTGACACAAATGTTGGTTGATAATTTTGTTTACATTAAGGAGTAAGATGAAAGTGAAATGAGGAACGCATATGCTGGAACTTCACTCATTCATCAATAAAGTGAGTGACTTCTTTGCTAAATCAGATGATAGCTTATAAATACTAGTAGAAAATTTCTTTGTGTTTTTTGTATGCTATTCACAATGTAATAGTCACAGACAAGGCACACTTTAAGTTTATTCAGCACTTAACGTTTTTTCCATCACTTTATAATTTAGACAGTCAATAAGACATTAAATCAAGCCTTGATTTGCACCATTTGCTGATTGCTATAGTATAAAGACTTCCACCTGGCTGGTTTTAAGCTCTCAACATGAAGTCTCTGAGGGCCAGGTTTGGAAGAGATGCAAAGTAGTGTCTCTTTCATTAGATAATTGATGTATATAAACCTCAAGAGCAGAAATAATAGCTAAAAGCATTATTTACAAAGGAAATTAGGAATAACAAAGGAATTAGGAATTAATAAATTTTGAGTATTGAATACTTTTACTTTAAAGTAAATTAATTGTAAGTTTATATAATTTAATTTTTAATAATGGCGTGTTTAACAACTGGTTCACAAAAATTCTGAAAATTTAACAGCACTCTAGAGCTAGTTAGATCCACTTAAAACCACTATTACATGTTTGCTTACAAATGTACAGATGGGAAGAGGCAAAGCAAAATAGGTAAAATTAGACTGCCCATGTTACAGGGGGAGGTTAGGAGAGAGAGACCATTGAAAGAAAATGCAGAAAAAAATGTTCTTATCTACTGCAACCTTCACTCTCAGATATTACCATTTCTTAATTATCTAATAGTAATTCACCAGCAGTATCTTCAACAGAAAAATGGAAATTAACCAATTAATGGTGGACCATGGTCTCTGGCCATAGCACCTTCTCTAAAAGCAATGAGCCAGTGGTTTTCAATCCTAGAGCCCATCAGAATCATCCAATTTTTTCAAATGCAGGTATCAGGGCCATGTAAAACAGAATTTCCTATGGTGACTCTACCTTCCAGACTACTTTGAAAATTTTTTTAAATCAGGGTTTCAACTATTAACACTTATTATATCAAACCTAATTTTTTTGATTTCAGAATATTATGGGGGTACAAACATTTTGATTACATATAATGCCTTAGCCTGGCCCAAGCCAGGGCTACAAGTGTGCCCTTTCCCCATACAGTGTGCTCTGCCTCCATTTGCTGTGAGTCTACCCACCCCCACCACCCCCTCTCACCTGACCGGCACCCAGTGAATATTACTTCTATGTGAGCACCTTAGTGTTGATCAGTTAGTACCAATTTGATGGTAAGTACATGTGGTGTTTGTTTTCCCATTCTTGTGAGACCTCACTTCGAAGGATGGGCTCAAGCTCTACCCAGGTACTTTGAAATTTTAATCTGGAATGTCCAGCATTTAATAGCATCTATTTGGCTAAAGTTCACATTGGAAAGCGTCAATTTCCAAAAGCTCATCCTGAAACTAGGTAACTACCATATTGATTTCAACAAGTATATAAAATAACCCATTTCTGTGTTTAAATGGGAAATTATATGCAGCATGTTCTTTTAGAATGAGCTATAATAAAAAGAGACATCTCACTTACAAAATTTCTTGCAGCTTTTTTTCTAATACACAGTCATAAATTTCCCATGAGTGAAAAGTTTATATTCACAATATTCTGTTGCCTTGCTATATTTTCAAAATTGAAAGATCAAGAAGAAACAAACTTTGATCTGACTGACAATGTGATGACAGGGACAGAAAGAGTAGTTTTTAGGACATATTTTCAAAACTGTGCCATGGAATGACATTTCAAGTTTGGAAAATCCCGTTACTATAAATGGGATTTACATGGTTACATTCCAAACTACTTTGAAATTTTTAACCTAGAATGTTCAACTTTGATGGTGTCTATTTGACTTAAGCTCATCCTGGATAAGTTATAAATTGCTATTTCAACACTTAAGTATTTTGAAGTTAAGAAATAACCATCTAATATTTGTAAGCTTTTAATCAACTGTAACATAAGAAAATTAGCAAGCTAAGTAAAAATTATTTTAATAGCAAAATGCAAAAAATATTTCCAAAAATATTTATGTAATCAAAACAGTGTAAAAAAGAGATTTAAAAGGATTACAATCTGAACTTGAATTTAGAAATTAGTAATCATCTGATGTTGTAATGCTTAGCATTATAATAAAAGCATCATATCAGGCCATTTATGTTCACTACTGAAATTATCAACCTTGAATGTTTTCACAGTTTAAACATTATTCTAGATGGTGCTCTCTCATTAGGAGGTCAGTATTCTAATGACATGTAAGCAGTTTTGCAAGAAGCCCTCCATGAGTCTCTATTTTCTCCACTTACATATCTCCTCTACCTCCACACCTCACAATAGTGGTGTCATTATTGGTGATAGTGTCTCTAAAAGCATGACTCATTTTAGATGATAATCACTTGGATAAAGTTAGTAACAAAACTGCAAAGCAATCAGTGAGCCAGTTTAGAGTTCAATTATCCATTTGCCCCAGAATTAACACCCAATTTTACAGACACAATGATTAATTCATCACCAGAGAATAGGCAAAAACTGTGGGTGCAAACCATAAAATGTCTGTACCTATCCACAGTGCTAACTTTCAAATTATCATTTCATTTTTGTACATTCATTTCCATCTGTTTATTGCTTACAAACCCTTCCAGTCTATATATTAATCAGATACCACCTAATGTTCTTTGGCACTTATTACAGTTCCCATTAAACTAAAATTCTAAAATAGCCTTCTAAATGCTGGATTTTTATCTTTGCCAATGTGAAATTGCAAAACCTTCCTTATCCATTTATTGCATCAAATCCTTGATTTCCCCAGATGCTAAACCATTAATCTTGTCTGGATGTATTTCAAGATCAAAGCTCTCATTTTAATAAATTTACATGACAACCAACAGTAAATCTTCAGATGCTCACCTTTTTGTATCACATCCTGTCTAAATGCTCCATATGTAGCTGATGCATACCCTACTTCTGGATTTGGAAACAAAGAACATATTTAGGGGATTACATTTGGACAGAGACAGCAAGAAATCTTTTTACACATTTTTCTGTTTTCTGAGCACATGCAATAAATTTATAGCTCTGCAGGTTAACGGAAAACATGGATGTTATTATACATGCTGCTTTGTTCCCTCTGGCGCTCTTCAAAATATCTAAAACTAGGGCCTTGCAGAATTTAACAGAACTTTGCTGCCACCAACTGAACACATTCACCCAATGCAAGTAGTTGGGGGTTGTTTTGTTTGTTTTTTGTTTTTTTTAACAAATTAGTGCTGGAAAGGAAGATGAAGGAAAGACACATATTCTCTTGGCCCGGATCCCAAACCCTAACCAGAACTCCATTTCTAATCAGTAATACCATGAGAGCATTGAAAGAGAGCCAAGAATTCGTATCTTGACATTAGCAATAGTAGCCCTCCCTTTACAACTCTAAACCAATTAATATTGATAGAAAACTTCTCCTTTATTTGTAAGCAAAGGGCACTTGTTTTATTCATACAAACAAGCATAAATCAAAGACTTACTGCCAGGAATGTCATGTCATGAAAAGGTAATGTTGACTGGTCATTGAGCTGGGCTGACAGGCTTTGAATTGATAATATTATCAGGTCAGGAAAGAAAACTCTTCTAATCTCATTCTTATTGGTAAATTCTCACCAAAAAAATTCAGAGAAGTCTTCATAGGTAGCCCTCATTTCTTTTTTCCCCAGCAGAACGCACTTCCATCTTTTAAAGGAATAAGAGACTATTTAGACAAGTGGTTGTAGACCTTGGCAACAAATTAGAATCACCTGGAAAAATACAAATTCCAAGATCCCTCCCCAGAACTCCTAGTTAGAGCCTCCCAGAAAGGGATTCAGGCAATAGAATATTTTTTAGTCCACAGAAGCTACTGACACACAGCCAGAGCTGAGGATCACTGGTTTAGTCCTATTCCCTCATTTTTTGGATGGGGAAGCAGGTTCAGAAAAGTAAAACAATCAACCAAAATGTGTTCACAGGCCCTCAAGGAAAACCCTGAGAAGACCTAGAGGCCTGAGCTCCAACAGTGTGGTGCCCGAGCTCACTAGGGAGGCTTAGTCCAAAAGGAAACACCTCCAGCATGTTGACCTTTGCCATACTGCCTTGTTCTCTTGAACGATGCAGCATAAGCAGGATGAAAATATCCTTTTGGTCAAGAAAAACAATTTCAGTTTATTTTCATTTTATACCTGCCCCATTTAGCCTGATATTTTGCCTGGAATGTTATAAGAGCTGAAAATATCTTTACTGTGAGTCAAATAGGACCTAATTCATTAATTCCCATGACTCTAATATTTTCCCTTCACAAAGATAGAATGTTTTAAGTAAAATTAATACATACTTGAAGTTTTTCATTTATTTGTCTTAGTATTCATAGTATACAAAAGGAAACAATTTAATACATGGTATGATGACATTTTTTCCCTACAACTTCCTAATTTTTTACCTCCCTCTTTGGAAGGTTCTTTTTAGGTTCTTCTAGTGTCTTATAAAAAAGATCTGCTTACCATCACTACCCAAAAAAGCAAGTTAATGCTTTATTTCTTCTAATTCTTGGACTCTCCCAACTCTACCAGCCCAGCCCCATCCAACCCTGGCCCTAGCTCACCCAGTGGTAACCTTGCTCCGAGTCTAACTCTGATTCATCTGCCTTCTTGCTTAGTGGTAACCTTAACCTGCTGTCCTAGTGAGCACCCAAGAATCCTTGAAATTAAATCAATACTGCTGTCCCCACCATATTGAGATGACTCTGGCCTTGCCAATGAGAAGCTGATTTCACACAATAGGGCTTGCTATTTTTATTTATTTATTTATTTTTTATTTGAGACAGAGTCTCACTTTGTTGCCTGGGCTAGAGTGCCGTGGCGTTAGCCTAGCTCACAGCAACCTCAAACTCCTGGGCTCAAGCAATCCTTCTGCCTCAGCCTCCCAAGTAGCTGGGACTACAGCCATGCGCCACCATGCCCGGCTAATTTTTTCTATATATATTTAGTTAGCCAATTAATTTCTTTCTATTTTTAGTAGAGACGGGGTCTCGCTCTTGCTCAGGCTGGTTTTGAACTCCTGACTTTGAGCAATCCACCCGCCTCGGCCTCCCAGAGTGCTAGGATTACAGGCGTGAGCCACCGCGCCCGGCCGGGCTTGCTATTTTTAGAAATTCGATTTATACTTATGGTGGGGTGGGGAGCAAGCAAGATGGAGGTTGGTGGTAGAAGTAACTTGAGTCCATGAGCAAGAATTAGAGATGGATACAAGGCAAGACACCCATAGGAATCCATGGAAATAAAGGAACAATGCACTCCTGGAGGCAGCTAGCCCAGAGGAATGACGTGGTCAGACGAACAAGGTTCTCTCAGTAACAAAGCCTCAGTACTTGAAGCAGCATAGGAGGGCAAGCAACTTGCTTTAGTACCCATGAGGAAAAGTATAAATCTAAAAGCAAGAGCATGTTTCCTTCCTGCTTCTTAACAGGATACAGAATGGATTCTGGAATTCAGAGGACACTACAGAATACAAATATGATTTTGCCCCGAAGGACCTCAGAATATCAGCAAAAGATGGAGAAATCCAATCATATGTTTACCCAAGTGACAGAGGGCAGATCAAAGGAAAGAGTCCAGAGCAGGGTTGGTGGTATAGTGGTGAGCATAGCTGCCTTCCAAAGAAAAGAGGCCAAATCAAAACAATCTTGAGAGAAAAATTGGGGCCATGCAGTAATTGGAAAGACTGGCTCAGGAGCACACACAAAATATTTCTAGAAAATTCCAATAATTAATTTAGGATTCATTTCACAGGGAGATAAAGATGCTGAAATAGCGGATGGGACTGCTATTGAG
Organism: Lepilemur ruficaudatus; assembly: GCA_963574885.1. Classification (NCBI taxonomy): domain Eukaryota; kingdom Metazoa; phylum Chordata; class Mammalia; order Primates; family Lepilemuridae; genus Lepilemur; species Lepilemur ruficaudatus. Next base: position 28,624 of record CAUYRT010040349.1, read on the forward strand.
CATCTACTAGGTTTCAGCACTAGTGATAGAAATAAGTGGGTTCCACCCCCAAGATGCTCCATGTCCCCACCTCCCACCTGTCCAGACATTGCATGTCTTGAATTAATCATTGTGTCTGTAAAATTAGGTGTTAATTCCAAGGCAAATGGATAATTGAATCCCAAACTGGCCCACTGATTGCTTTGCAGTTTTGTTACTAACTTTGTCCTCAGTCCTGATATATTCATATTATCACAAACTAGAAGTTCCATAAGAAGTGGTTAGTTGGGGGAGGGGGGAAGAAACAATATGTTGGCTAATTATTGCCATAAAAAATTAATAATATTAAACCTAAATCTATTATATTTGTCCATTGTTATTCTCTGATTAAATGAACAGCACTAAAATAATCCCATCCAATAAGCCCACTCTTATTTTGCAGCTAACTCATTCCGGTGATGCCAATAATATAGATTTTTATAAAAATTCAGTTTTCTACAGAGATCATACTGAAGTTTTATTACAGCAAGGTAATATTTGGTCTTGCATACTTTCAGACTGAAGTAATATGTTTATGCTTAAAGGTTTATAAAGTGAGAGCTCACAACCAAAAACTCATCTAAATTCTTGAAGATATGAAACTTCTTTTTTTAACAGAAAAATGAGATTCTTCCCACTAGTGCCTTAAAGCTGACACTTGCAAGGGTTAGAAATTGCATTCCACCAACAAAAAGCACCAAGAAACAAATATTTTGTTGTGTTCAGCTGGAGAGTAAACGACCATATGTAACATCTGCAGTGACTCCTCAGAGTCTCTCAAGTCCCATGGAGATGTATGTGGCCAAAGAAACCCTGACGATAGCAGGCTGTTTGAAGTGGGTTTTGACAAGTCTGTGGGGCTAGCCATTGTGGCTCTCCTATCCTATCTACTATAGTCAGCTGCTGTTTGGTATTATGCGGAAAGTCTGCCAGCTACAGACTGCCGTATCATTGTACTAGGACACTTCTCTGCTACTCTAAAAATTCTCATGCATATTTGTTCTGGAGAGAAAGTATATTGGAAGTGCACTGGGAGCGCATCTTTTGGATTTCCATTATGTGTCTCTATGACCAACTCTTACAGTCCCTATGACTCACTCTTATGGTAAAGTGGGAAATCTCACAGTAGAAGAACAATATAATCATCAAAATATTCAAAATAAAATGTCAGATTTGCTATCTAAATTATTTTAATTACCAATTCATCTTCAAAATTTTGAGAATTTTGTGGAAAATTCTAATATGATTTGACTATAATACTGCTACACAAGGGCTGGTGGTATAGAATACAGTTCCACGGATAGGAAACCCAAACTTAAGGCATCCCTAGTTCAGTGATTATCAATGATTCACTGTAACATACAAGCTACATTAAATTACATGGGCATACACTAAATACCCAAGAAATATGCCTGTAGTGGAGGGAGAATCTCTGTCATATTTCCATTGTTGTATTCCTATTATTGTAAGATATGACCTGTAGTCCCAAGAATCCTGCCAGCAAAGATGTACCCCAGTGTAAGACTAGTAGCCTCAAACATTTATCTGAATCACACGTATCTTTATAAATATATGATATCCCAGCTAGTAACTACTGAATGATGAGCTAGCTTTTTGGGTAAACAGAGTGGCACTCGCTTCAGTCGTGAGGTTTGAGATGCTCCAGGAAATACTTGGTATCAAAAACTGTCTCTCTGACTTAAAAACCTCAATCTCTGAAAGTTCACATCTGGGAACTCATCCTCTAGTCCATTTTTAAATGGCAAATATTCCCCCAAAATGCACAAAATTTATCATCCCACACTAAAAAGATAATTATTTTCAGAACTGAATTTTTCCTTTGGGATCTGAGGCACCAGGACCTCAAAGAGGACAGACAGTTATAAAAGAGGGAATGAGCAAAGAAATGACAACTAGAGCACCGAAAAGAACTTGCCTATTTCCCAAGCTGGTTAGTTGTCCAGCCCACAGGTGTATTTTGGCAGGTCGATTTATTCATTTGGTATCAATGATGGCAAAAAAGGAGAAATGGCACGGGAGATGAGATGGAATCATGGGAAAACCTGGCCATAACAGATCCTATTTCACAAGAAGTTTCCAAGATAAGAAGACAGAAAACTGTAGTAGGAAGGGGGGGCAAGTCCCATTACATCACTGAGCCTCTGTTTCCTTACATAGAAAATGTTGGAAATATACCTACTACAGCCTACTTTGAGGCTAGTGAGGCTCAAATGAGAAAAACACAAGTGAAAATGTTTTGAATACTGTATTTTATAAAGGTAAAATATATTGCACATATGAGATCCTTCTTATATTTCACAACAAATAAGGGGATATTTTGAATATATGATTGGTTCTCAAAATGTGAGGCCCTGATGAGTCCTTACGGCCCAAAGACTGCATTGAATAAATCCATAATGCCTCCTCATTCCTTTCTTTTCTTCCCTTTGTGGGTGGTACGAAGAAGAATGAGACGGAAGGATGCCACCTATTTCTGATTTCTCAGCCTGTCTGGAGCTGCCACTATAGAGATTCCTTTTGGTTTTTGTTTGTTTTTCCTGTCTCGTCTATCAGCAATCTTTAGCTGAGTCTGCAGAAGCTCTGGGAGCCAAAATCTATGTGAAGAAAATGAATTCAGAGAGAAAAAATTCATAGAAAAAGAATCATTAACATGGAAGTGTCTGGAAGCTGCATTTGTAAAATAACCTCCACGGTCAGAGTGACTGTTAACCATTCATTTAACATAGTGATACACTACATTGAATAGACTAGTGAAAGCAGACAACAAACAACACTATTAGTAAGCAAAGATACTAATGAACTTATTCGGGAAAGTAATTGGTATGATGAAGCAAAATGAGAAGACAAACCTTTAAAAAATAAGTAAGGTAAACCAAAAACCTTTTGAATCCACACCACTTCCTTCAAAAACATTGGCTATTAAATTAAGTGGTCAAAAGAGACACTAAAGTTGTCCTGCAGTACAAGTTCTAGAAGTGAATATTGATCAAGGCTTCTAAATGATTTTTATTTACTTTCAAATGCAGATCAATGGAAGAGAAACTATTCTATTCCATCTATCTGACTAATAATGGATATAGATCCTTGACCGTCACCAATGCTTTAGCCAATAATTACAGTGAGACTGAAATATGACTCCAAGTATACATAACATAGATTTGAAAGCAATATAAAATAAGACATCAAGAAAAAGAAAGACTAAACAAAATACACCAGGAAAAAAAATAATGTATTCTACCAAAAATTAATCAAATAAATATTTGTTGGACACTTACTGTATTCAAAATCTACATGCTGATTTTTTTAAGTACATTATTTTGGCTCCTATCAACAGTGTAGGAGAGATGATATTAGCCCTATGTTGGAGGTGAAGAAATTGAGCTCAGAGACATTTTTTCCATGGCTACACAGCCAGAAAGGTAGTAAGCATTCAAACTGATTTTAAGTACAAAGTTCTTTCAATATAACTTACTTTTAATGAAATAGGTTTCTTATTCAATTTGATCATAGAAACAATAGGTTCAACAATTATAGCATCACCTACTTAGGCAGGTCATGGGACTGTAGCCAGGGGCAGCATGGCTCATCAGGCTACAGCAGCTGGGCCACCCATGGCTGCTGGTGCCAGGGAGATGGCAGCACCTTGCCAGGGAGTTACGGTGGCTGGGGCTCTTTCTCCGCCCAGGCCTGACTGTGACAGTTGCTTGCAGTGCTACCCCAGTGAGCAGCGGCAGTGCTATTCAGATGGTGAGAAGGTGGCAACAGAGGCTGAGGGCAGTAGGTGCCTGCTCTGTTCATATCCCTGGAGGCAGCCGGTAGCGGGGGTTGGAGGAGTACACAGCACCCAGTCAGAGTGCACATGAGAGTGCCTTACCTCCCCACTCCCTCCCTGGCCTGGCAGGGTAACAGGGAAGTGGTTGCAGTGTAGCTGACCCCTCTGCAGACTGGGTGCTCTGGGGCTGAGAGTGCAGAGTGGCATCTGTTGCAGCAACCTGAGACCAGAAGCTGGCAGAACTCCGCTGTGCCTGCTCTCTGGGGCAATGCCACTGCACAGTCTCCAAGTAGTTCCCTGGTCAGCTTAGAGGCCTGCTATGGTGGGGGAGCCCCCTCACAGCTTGGGTTGCAGGGTCTGCTGGGGGAGTGTAGAGCCCCAGAGATCACTCCCCTGACCCTTCCCCACATGTGGATGCTTCTCCCAGGTACCTTCCAGTCTTGCTGAGCAGATCACCCTGCCTCTCTCTCCCCCATTTTGGGTCTCTCCAGTTGCTTCTCTGATGATTCACAATGCTCTCTCTTAGACGGTCCGTCATGGGTGAACCTCTACCTGCAACCTTTGATCTTCTCCTTGACAGTGACCAGTACAGGCTATTTCTAGTCTGCCATCTTGGCTCCCACTCCCAGAAAGATTCTTGATTGCATGTTAATATTTATGAGTGATGACTACATAAATCACTTTCAATGGCTGAAAGAAAATTCCTCCACCATTATATAGGGTGATTTTTTTACCACAGGTTTTTCCCTGTATGGAAGACTTAACCGCAGCTTCTGCAATTATGGTCAGGATATGTTCACTGGCAAGTTCACTTTAGGATGAACAATAGGGACTAAGCATGCCAACTGGAAACCACTCTCCGTGTTAACATAAGGAGGACTCTATTCTACAGTAAAATGCTCAATCTAGGAAATCTAGTCTTCCCTAGACAGATTTTCCAATTGTTGAAGTAGAAAGCCTATCTGTGCATGGTTGCCAGTTGGGTTGGTGGGGGTGAGGGTCAAGTGCCCCAGCAGGAGGTACTCTGGGAGAGAAGGAGAAAGCAGGTAGGGGGCTAGACAGTAAAAAAAGAAGTCTGTTATATATATCACTATTTTCACAAGATAGAAATAAACCAGTTAAGAAAAGCTATACTTACAGTGAATTTTTACTACAAGTAATGTAGTGACTATCTTCAACACTAAGTTGAAATAAGTAAGTCATTTTCATAGCAGAAAGGCACAAGACATTAGCATAACCATGAAAATAAGCAGTTAGTTATGTTGCTTAGAAAATAATAAGGGTTGCCTATTAGAAATCAGATGGTAGCCCTAAAGAAACTTTAATACACTCCTCCACTTATCTTTTTGATGTACTTTTACTATAAAGAATTATGTAATATTGAAATCCTTGTATCTAGAGGCCCTCTAGTCTTACTGCCTATTTGTTACATATTTGAACAAGTGGCTAATCAGCTTCTAACCAACATTCATATTGGGAAAATTATTATCTTCCAAGGCAAGCTGTTCTACTTTTTCACAATCCTATTTATTAAAAATGTATCCCATATACTGAATCAATATATGCTCCCTATTTTTTATATCCCACTCATTGGTTCTATACCTGGTTTCTGGAATTGCATAAATAAGCCTCACTGCTGGCCATGTGATAGCACCCTGAATGTTTGTAGGCAGCTAGCATGGTTCCCTGCTTCTCCAAGCTCTGTAGTCTCAGTTCTCCTGTTTATAAAGAAACTCTGAAGAAAATTCACTATGTGAAAATTCTCATCTTTTCTAAGTCTGCTAATACAATGGAAGAAAATTGGGATCAAGAGAAAAAGAAAAAATGACATTGTAAATAAGAGAAAGAGGCAATGTGCATTTTATAAAATAGCTCTTAAATGACAGGTTTTTGAAAAATGAAATTCTTAAATCTTCCTTTATAAAAGAATATTTTTAGTGACTAAAACATATAATGCCCAAATATCCTCACTTGTATAACAGTTATTTTGAATTATTCTTAAAGTAAATTATCAATATTAAAGGATCTATTTTTTTCTATATTTTCTGAAAAGGTTAGTAGGAGTAATTCAGTGCTAAACGTTTTTAAAAGAAAAGGACAAAGCATTTATTTAAAATCTTTTCTAAATTAGGATCAACTGTTTCACGGATGAAGAATAGCTAAACTATTGTTGAACTCTATTTTTTTAAATGTGTCTGTTCTCACATTTAAGGGGTATTCTTTGAATCCTAAATAAGCTTCTCTCATTTGAAGGGAAAATGTTAATTTAACCACTATTTTAGATTATATTTACAAAAACCCCTGGTGTTTAGTTACATATGCACCCACACAACAAATCCAAGAAATTGAATTTATTTATATTTTTAATCACATTTTCTAATTATACATTGTATACAAGGAAAACCAAAAAACCGAAGGGTTCCAGAGTGTACATGGGTGACTTTCTTCATCCTTCCGACTCTGGCTTTCAGTGCTGGACAAGGCAGGGCAGCTTAATTATCAAATGGCTATGGGCCTCCACCCTTCAGGCTTTGAGCACACAATCTAAGCATCACAGGATTAAAGGCTATCAGTTGACCCTTTCACTCTCCCTCCCTTTACCTTTTTCTCTTGGTGAATCATTGAAGCTTATAATATTATTTAATTCTCTCTGGAATATGGAATAAGAATACTATAAAAATATTCAAAGAGGACTCAATCTGAATTCTACCATGGAGAAAATTGAAAACTATTTAAAGTGTCAAGGAGCAGAACCAAATGTAAGTGTCTATGATCCTTGACATTAACCAAGTAATCAGAGATGCATGGCTCTCTTTTTTAATATAAAATTCTCTTTCTTAATATTTATGCTCAACCACACACTGATAAACACAGCACTTAGTAAAAACTAAATTAAATTGTTCCATTCTCTAATAATAAATAGGTATTAGTATCTTGTCCAATCTAGAGTCAGCCAATTCCCCAGTTTCATGATTTCTCAAGACTAAATGTAATTGTTGTGGTTTGTTGTGTATTGCCATAACAGAATACCACAAACTGGGTAATTTGTAATGAACAGCAATTGATTTGGCTCACAGTCCTGGAGGCTGGGAAATCCGCGATTGAGGGGCCACCTTTGGTGAGGGCTTTCTTGCTGTGTTATAACGTGGTGGAAGACATCATATGGATGAGAGAGAGCAAGAGATCCAACACACAAACTTTTTTA
>CAUYRT010040351.1:0-17936 GCA_963574885.1 Lepilemur ruficaudatus
TCAGCCTAGCTCACAGCAACCTCAAACTCCTGGGCTCAAGCAATCCTTCTGCCTCAGCCTCCCAAGTAGCTGGGACTACAGGCATGCGCCACCATGCCCGGCTAATTTTTTCTATATATATTTAGTTGGCCAATTAATTTCTTTCCATTTATAATAGAGACGGGGTCTCACTCTCGCTCAGCCTGGTTTCGAATGCCTGACCTTGAGCGATCCTCCTGCCTCGGCCTCCCACAGTGCTAGGATTACAGGCATGAGCCACAGCGCCTGGCCAATTTTTTTCTATTTCTAGTAGAGATGGGGTCTCACTCTTGCTCAGGCTAGTCTCGAACTCCTGGCCTCAAGTGATTCTCCCACCTTGGCTTCCCAGAGTGCTAAGATTACAGGTGTGAGCCACCATGCCTGGCCAGAATCTCTGTTCTTTTTACTTAACACACAATACAACAGCAAGCCTCAATGTGTTTTCTATTCCAATTTTCACTTGTGTTATCCAGAATATTCCTTTATTTTTTTTAAATTCCAAAGCTTAGAAGATCACAGACACATATGGAAAATGTAAAAGGAAGAAAATATTCAAATGGTTGTAGTTTTATACCTAATGCACTCAACTGAAGGGAGAGAAATAGTTTACTAAAAATGTGACATGGAGCCTTCCTTTAGGTAGATCATTTTTGCTTTTCAGTTCATTAATTCCTTTATACATTATGCATCTAAAGAAAAGATAGTATTGGCACATCTCTCCATTATGCTTTCTTGCAATTAATTTCCTGTGGGTTCTAATTAACCAGCCCCACAGTGACACTAAAGGTAAAAACAAATAATGGTATACTGAACAGGTATGGAGACCATATAATTTCTGCCTTAAGAATTTCTGTAGGCATAACTATACTTTACTTTAGCTCAAGTTACTTAAAAAAGGTACTTATTGTCAATTCCTCCCTATAATACCCCACTCAGCCATCACCAACAATGTCTCCAAAACCTTATTTCCTTATTTGTACATTGCCTCAGGTCTGTGGCTCAGCTGTGTCTGGTCCATTCAGGTCCCTCAGCCAAAGAAAAACACGCCTGGCAGCATAGGGCAAGCTCTCTGTCCACTTATGAGAGGAGTTTGAAAACGGTTTGCCATCCAATGACCAAGATGTTCTTTCTCAGACATCTGCCATCTATGGCCAGGTTCAGGAAAGTCCTCCTTGATAGGAAGTGATGGGAAAGAAGAGCCCAGCACCAGTAGAAAAGGAAGGGCAAAAACTAGGCAAGGAAGCCAGAATACCAGCCAATCAGAGGATTTAAAACGCAAGTTCCATTCTCAGTGGGTGACTCAAAGGGTCAAATGGAGGCATCTCTGAATCTGTCACTTCCCCTGATACTCAGCATGTCTATGGCCCAGAAGCTCCCCCGAGCCTGTGGCTACTTGCTGGCCTAGGTTCACACTTGGGTTTGTAAAGTTTCCCTAATATCTTAAGCCACTTTGCTGTTCCTGCTGGAAATTGTCATTCATGAACATAGTAATAACTGTTATCCCTGTATTGGAACAATTTCTTGGTTGGAACAGTTCAATTACATACAGGCTCAATAAATAAAACCACTGTAAGTGCTGAGGTTGTTTCATTCTCAAAATGTGCATGGTACAGTGGAAACACAAAGTGCTCAAGTCTCAGTTATGGCCCTGACAAATCTCCCCAAGTTCCAGCTTCCTCATAGGCAAAATGGGAAAAACACGTACCTCACCAGAGTTGCTGGAGGGCTACATAAGAGAATGTGTATCTGGTGTTTAGCATAGTTCCGGACTTTCAGGAGTGGTTAAGAGCATGGGCTTTGGAGTTAGGCTGACTAGACCTCAGTTCCTTCACTTTCTAGCTGTGAGAACTTAGGCAAGTTACTCGGTCTTTTTAAAATGAAGATAATAACAGAAAACACATTATAGTGTTTATGAGAATTAAATACAAAAAACATAAAATCTTTAAGATCATACTTGATAGAAAGTGCTCAATAAGGGTAGCTATTGTTAATAATAATGTTTTTCTTTTTTACATAAATGCTCAATCCTCAAAAGGACAGGGATTTAGCCAGGCGCAGTGGCTCATTCCTGCAATCCCAGCTACTTGGGAGGCCGAGGTGGGAGGATCTCTTGAGGCCAGAAGTTTGAGACCAGCCTGGGTAACATAGTGAGATACTATCTCAAAAAAAAAAAAAAGACAAGAGATTTTCAACTTAAAATAACAGTTGCTGAATGTTAATGGTTAAGACTTATCCATTACCCAGAGGTATTCCAGGCCTCAGTTGCAGGGAGGCACCTTTAGGACAGTGCTTTCAAACTGTATTGTGCCTAGGATCATCTGGGGGCCTTCGTAAAATGCAGACGCTGACTCAGTGGGTCTGGGAAGGGGTCTGAGATTCTGCATTTTTAACAAGCTCTAGCACTAGCAGATGCCAGTGCTGCAGGATTACAGACCACACTTTGAGTAGCAAGGCTTTAGAACATTCTCTGGTGGATCAATGATAGTGACAATCCTCTGTAAATAGGCATCATTCAGAAAACAGATCATCAAAGTGGGCAACTAAAATGAGATTTCTTTTTTTACACATTGCTATCCAACTGTTCTAGCACCATCTGAATTGCACTGGCACCTTTGATGAAAACCAATTGATCAGACCCATGTGTGGGTCTGTTTCTGAAGTCTCTATTCTCTCCTTTGATCTATTATTTATCTTTATGTCATCACCACACTGTTAGGATCACTGTAGCTTTGTAAGTCTTTTATGTATTTATTTATTTTGAGACAGGGTCTCACTCTGTTGTCCAAGCAGTGGTATCATCATAGTTCACACTACAACCTCTAACTTACGGCTGGGCTCATGCGATCCTCCCACCTCAGCCTCTCAAAGTGCTAGGAATACAGGCGTGAGTCACCATACCCAGCCTGTAAGTCTCGAAATTGGGTAGTGTAAATCTGTGGTCCCCAACCCCCAGGCCACGGCCAACACTGGACCATGGCCTGTTAGGAACTGGGCCTCAAATCACTGCCTGAGCTCTGCCCCCCACTCCCCCAACCCTCGTGGAAAAATTGTCTTCCATGAAACTTAGGAACTGGGGTGAGCAAGCAAAGCTTCATCTGTATCTACAGCCACTCCCCATGGCTTGCATCACCACCTGAGCTCTACCTCCTCCCTACTCCCATCCCGTCAGTGGAAAAATTGTCTCCCATGAAACCAGTCCCTGATGCCAAAAAGGCTGGGGACACCCGGTGTAAATCCTGTAACTCTGTTCTTCTCCACAGTTGTTAAGGCTATTCTATATCCTTTCACTTGTTTTTGCTTTTTGTGAATTCATGAGAAATGCAGTTAGAAAATAAGGAAATGAAACTAGAAATGGAAATAAGAAGAGGGAAAAGATGGAACAAAACAACAAGTCTGTAAAATTCCCCCTCCTTTAGAAGTGAACTTAGACTAAACATCTGAATGGACTAAAACCAACTCATTTCTTTCACATTAAGAAGTAAACTTAGAAAAGTTGGATCAGTTTGCTAAAGACACAATACCTGTGTTCAAAAAGCAAAGGAGTTGAGTAAGCTTAGAGTGATAAAAATTCCACTTTTATAAGTTTTCTATCAACCACAAATCCAAGTGTACCCAGTTTGCTTTGAAGCTGAACTAAAGGAGAAAAGGAATCCTAAACTGTTCTCTTCAAGTTGGGTATCATTTAAAACCCATTATAATGGTTAGTGAAAAGTTCAAGCTGAATAAATAGTATGATCACATTTTTATAATAAGAACGAACAAAATTTAAAAATCTCTTTGTGGGCCGGGTGCGGTGGCTCACGCGTGTAATCCTAGCACTCTGGGAGGGCGAGGCAGGTGGATTGCTCAAGGTCAGGAGTTTGAAACCAGCCTGAGCAAGAGCGAGACCCCGTCTCTACTACAAATAGAAAGAAATTAATTGTCCAACTAAAAATATATATAAAAAAATTAGCCAGGCATGGTGGTGCATGCCTGTAGTCCCAGCTACTCGGGAGGCTGAAGCAGAAGGATCGCTTGAGCCCAGGAGTTTGAGGTTGCTGTGAGCTAGGCTGACGCCACGGCACTCTAGCCCAGGGAACAGAGTGAGACTCTGTCTCAAAAAAAAAAATCTTTGTGTGTATATTTTAATGGGAAAAAATAAATGAAGGATACACAGCAAACTAGTAACTATGATTACCCCAGGAGAGTGAAAGTTGTAGCACAGGAGAGAAAAGCATAAAGGCACAAAGGCATATTTTCTTTTTATATCTCTGGGCTAATTTAAAACTGTAAGTTTTTATACAGCATTATAATGAGTTTTAATATACACACAGTCATTTGCAGTCACTGCCTCTAAGGTTCTCATTTGCTCAGGCCCGGGCACAGCACAGTGGCTGGCAGGAGCAGACCCAGGAGAATTTCAGTTCCTGGGAAAACCCCAGTATATAACCTCAGAAAAGAAACAACTGATGATATTTTATAGGGACAACTATAAGCTTATTCTGTAGATAAATGTGGCATGAATTTATCCCTTAAATGTAGGCTAAACATATATTTTCACATTTGAAGTCAATCTATATAAATATTAATGTTTTTGAAACACCATTTTCCATAATGAAAACATGTAATCCATTTGCTGCTACATTGCTGAAAGAAAGTTAAATTTTCTCCAATATGGCCTGAGAACACAGAGAAAAGCAGTTCCTTTTCCCTTTTTTTTTTCTTTTTTTGGAGACAGGGTCTCACTCTGTTGCCCAGGCAATAGTTTATTATAGCTCACTGCAGCCTCAAACTCCTAGGCTCAAGCAATCCTCCTGCCTCAGCCTCCCAAGTAGCTGGGACTATAGGCATGCACCACCACACTTGGCTAACTTTTTTTTTTTTGAGACAGAGTCTCACTGTGTTGTCCGGGCTACAGTGCCGTGGCGTCAGCCTGGCTCACAGCAACCTCAAACTCCTGGGCTCAAGCGATCCTCCTGCATCAGCCTCCCGAGTAGCTGGGACTGCAGGCATGTGCCACCATGCCTGGCTAATTTTTTCTATATATTTTTAGTTGTCCTGCTAATTTCTTTCTATTTTTTTTAGTAAATATGGGGTCTCGCTCTTGCTCAGGCTGGTCTCAAACTCCTGAGCTCAAACGATCCACCCGCCTCGGCCTCCCAAAGTTCCTTTTCTAATATTCCTGAGAGTCAATGCTGTACATGCAGGATCTCATCAGAAACTGCCAGGCTGTGTGGTCTTCTCTCCTGCAAACATGCTAGAACTCATGATTTTAAATGGGCCATACTTTCTGTGTAAAATATTTCCAGAAGGTGGAACTTGCTGGGGTTACAGGAAAATAATCTTTGATATATGGTTTATAAAAGGCTAAATATAAGAACATCTACCTTTTTACTCAATTATAATCATGTATAAGGGTCTAGGGGATAAAATCTCTGCTGCAGATCCTTGCTATTAAAAGTGTGGTGTATGGACCAGCAGTAGCGGCAGCATTTTAACAAGATCCCCCAGGTGATTCCTATGCTGTAGACACAATTATGGTGAATATTCATGAAACTTAAAAGTACGATGAGAACTCATGAAAAAAGAATAAATATTTTAAAAGTTCATCTTCAATAGCGTAGTCCAGCCCATTTTTTCTAAATGCGCTACCAGAATCAAAGAAACAATAAAATTCCATTAAAACAAATAAAATTGTATCAAATGTTCTGCATAATTTAAAAGCCCTGACCAATTGGCCACTTTAGTCCATTATTAAAAGACCAAAATTTTAATACAAAGAAAAAGGATGGATATTTTCTAGACCCTTATACAAGTAATTCATTCCATTTTTTTTTTCCTTTGACACATGGTACCTAAAAAAACACTGCTGCCTGGTGGGCTGTTTAATAGCAAAATAACTTTGTGTACTTTGAATGCAGTTCAAATACTACATATATGTTATGAAGGCAAATTAACATAAAATGTACATCATGAAACATTACCTCACTTGATGGCTTTAATAAATTTCTTCCGCTAAAATACTTATAACCACGGCCTTCGGTATGAAGAAAAATTTTAAACACAATGAAAGGTGGAAATGTTTCACCACTAAATCTGAAATAAAGATTAAAAATTAGTCACTCGGTATCAGGTTTTGGGCTCAGTTACTTCTCCCCCTTGTACTTAAGATAGTTCAGATAGTTTCTTGCATATAGGGTAAAGGCTATGCCAGAGCATACAAAGAACTAGTATGAAATGAATTGCAGAGGATGAAAGACCCACATTTTTGTGTGCTCACAACTATTTTCATACCTGTGTCAGACTGGACACAGAATGAGAGATGAGAGCTACTCTCATGGCAACTTTCACTTAAAGATTCATGCCTTAGTCCAGGGTTGGGGAACCTGCGGCCTTAAGGCCACAAGTAGCCTTCTAGGTCCTTAAGTGCAGCCTTCAGACTGAATCCAAATTTTACAGAACAAATCCTTTTATTTATATTAATATATTTTTGTTTGTCTTTTATATTTTATTTTTATTTATTTATTTTTGAGAAACAGTCTCACTCTGTTGCCCGGGCTAGAGTGTCGTGGCATCAGCCTAGCTCACAGCAACCTCAAACTCCTGGGCTCAAGTGATCCTCCTGCCTCAGCCTCCCGAGTAGCTGGGACTACAGGCATGCGCCACCGTGCCTGGCTAATTTTTTTCTAAATATTTTTAGTTGGCCAATTAATTTCTGTCTGTTTTTAGTAGAGACGGGGTCTTGCTCTTGCTCAGGCTCGTCTCGAACTTCTGAGCTCAAACGATCCACCCACCTCAGTCTCACAGAGTGCTAGGATTACAGGCGTGAGCCATCGCGCCCAGCCTATATTTTATTTTTAAAATGAGTATTTAAAATACCAAAGAATAAAATAAGTTTCAACGAAATAATCCCCCCAAATTGAACATTATTAGTAAGCTAAATTGAAGGCTGCTACACTCATGATTTAGTTCTAACTTCCTCCGCCTGACTGGTGCCACTATTGCACGAGGCTGGTTGGCGAGAGTTTATGGGGTTGAGTACACCAGTCTGTTATCAGCTTTTGACAATGGTGTACTGTGTTTCTGTTTGAAGTGGAGTTTGTGAAATAGTTGCACAGCTCGACACTATTTTTTAATTCTGTCTGCTTAACAGCCCATCATGTCAAAGAAGACCAAGAGAATGCTGAAGGAAGAAAACAGATTTTTAAATGAGGACTGGGAATCGCAATATTACCTCATTTCTGCTAAAGATAAGATGCTTTGCTTGCTTTGGGATACTGCAATATCAACATTAAACATATTCAATGCTCATCAGCATTATAACACTCATAAGGACCACAAATATTTGAAATTCGAGGGAGAGGCACAAAAGGTTGTATTGTAGAAATTAAAAGATGAAAAGCAAAAGCAAAGACAATTCTTTCAAGAAGCAGTAAGACTTGGAAATGATGCCAATGAAGCAACTTATAAAGTAGCTTATATACTTGGGAGAAAAGGGAAGCCATTCAGTCATGTAGAAATTGTAAAATAATGCATTGTTAAAGTTGTAGGATGCTTAGACCCCAATAACATTTCAAAGTACAAACTGCCTCTTTCAAGGAGAAGCATAACTGATAGGCAGCATGAATTAGCCTTCAACTTAACAGAACAACTTCATGCAATACTTCAAAAGGAAAATATGTATTATTCAATCGCTTTGGATGAATCAACTGATACTACTGACTCAGCACAGGTTTTATACTTCATTCGGGTCATAACAGAAGATTTTTCTCAAGTACAAAGTGTAACTCACTTTGGGCACTCTTGCGAACAGAACATGGGGAACAGATATCTTCAACAACTTGGAAGTTGCACTGCATTTGGTAAATTTAGTGAGTGTATGTACAGATGGTACATCTTCCATGACAGAAAAACATGAAGGGTTTATTGCACAGGTAAAAAAAAGTATTAAAAATCCAGATGCTCTCATTTCTTTTCATTGTGTCTTGCATCAGCAAAATCTCTGTGCTAAAGCTACTATTTTAAGTGACACTGCCAACGAGTTATAAGTATTGTTAATTATATTCATGCACATGCAACATGGTATAACATGCTAAAGTTGAATGATGAGATGTTCAGTGTGGAGTTGTCGTGTGTTGGCTATTGCAAGGACAGGTATTAGCTAAAATTTTATTTCTGTGAGAACATATAAATTTTATGAAGAGCAGAATCAGCAATGTCAATTATTGAAAGAAGATTTCTACAAGAATGCAGCATATCTGTGTGATATCATGTCAAATCAAAATGACTTGACTATTTCTTTGCAAGGTAAAACTAAGTCTACATATGATACGTGGCAAAAAAAAATCCAAGCATTAAAAAAAAAAACTGTCTTTTTTCAAAATACTTCTTCTTCAAAAGGAAATTTTGGATGAACATTTTCCCTAGTTAGCAGAGGTCATTGATGAGCAGGATGAAACATGTGAATCATCTGAAGAATACGCAGCTGTTACAGACCTATTAATTGGAGAATACAACGAAAGGTTCACTGACTTTGAGAATCATGACATCACACTCAAATTAGCATTTTAGCCTCACCTAACTGATATCACCAAGGCACCTAGAGAACTACAGATGGAATTGATTGAGCTCTCAGTAGATGACATTTTAGTCATTGTTTGATGCTAAGATCCAGTTGAAACAGTGAAAAATGCAGTAGAATACCCATGCCTTTGGCAATATGCCTGAAAAATGCTTTCTTGGTTTTCAACCACTTACTGCTTCGAATCTACATTTTCCTACTTAACCCAAATCAAGACACCCTTAAGGTCGCAAATGACTGATACCCATCTAGAGGATCAACTGAAACTGTGGACCTCCATGCTGCAACCAAATATTCAAAGGCTTTCCAACAAAAAGCAGACACAACAAAGTCATTAAAAGGTTAGTTAATTTAAAAATTAACAAAGAGTTTTCAGTTTTTGAAATTATTAAGTACATAGTAGTTAGATTTTTACAAAGTAATGTACATTTTTAAGTATATCTAATTGAAGGTTCTTCAATGTGGCCTTATTTGATTATAGCTAAATTAATGCAGCCTTCCAACGTGAAAAGGTTCCCCACCCTTGTCTTAGTGTCTTCACATAACAAATGTAAATAAGGACAACACATTTATTTTGTAATTGTATCTTGAGAAGTTTTGAAGATTAAAAAAATACATTTCTAAGATTTCCTCATATTAACTAAGTACGTCTTGGGAATAAATCAGCACAGACACATTACCTGAATCTGACTTTATACTTCATGCTAGGATCTTTAACAAGCTTAGCCTCTACGGGGCTTACTTTCTTCAGTATGTCATATGTCACACAGAATTCCTGAAACAGATGACAGTGCTGTAAATGGAAAATGGTACCCTGCCCAGACATAATTTACAGACTATAACAGAGGCAGCATAGTAAAGTGAACAGTACACTGGACTTGGAGTTCTGCAGAGGTGGGTTCTTGTCTTGGGTCCCTCCACTTATCATCTGTGTAGCTAGCTTTGAGTCAATTACTTAATCTTTCTGGCCTCCAAGTTTGGGTATCTGTCCCTTCTTGAGATTGCAAGCACTGTTCTTTCCCTATGACAACACTTTTCACAATATATTGTAATTACTTATAAACTTGTCTGTGTCTCCTACAAGACTGTAAGCTTCATGAAGGTAGGGGCAGTATCTTTCTTCTGTACCTTCTATTCAAATAGGATCATATTCTTCATACTTTCCTGTGCTTGCCTTTTTCAGTAATGAGCTATCTTGGTTATCTTCCTAGCATCTAGTACAGTACCTGGAACACAGCAGATGCTTAACAAGTATTTGATGTTTAATGAATCACTGTAACATGAGGATGATAATAGTAGTAAGTTACTAGCTTTTAAGCACCACATATTATGTTGGGTGCCTTATATACATAACCTCACATAACCTCATTTAATCCTATTTTTTTTTTTTTGAGACGGGTTCTCACTATATTGCCCAGGCTCACCTTGACCTCTTGGGTTCAAGCGGTCCCAGCTAGGTTTTTTTTTTTTTTTTTTTTTTGAGACATAGTCTCACTCTGTTGCTCAGCCTAGAGTGCCGTGGTGTCAGCCTAGGTCATAGCAACCTCAAACTCCTGGACTCAAGCAATCCTTCTGCCTCAACCTCCCGAGTAGCTGGGACTACAGGCATGCGCCACCATGCCCGGTTAATTTTTTCTATATATTTTTTAGTTGTCCAGCTAATTTCTTTCTATTTTTAGTGGAGACGGGGTCTCACTCTTGCTCAGGCTGGTCTCGAACTCCTGAGCTCAAATGATCCGCCTGCCTTGGCCTCCCAGAATGCTGGGATTACAGGTATGAGCCACTGCGCCTGGCACCCAGCTAGTTTTTTGTAAAAAAAACTTTTAGAGATCATTTAATCCTTCTAATAGCAATATTATTAGAATATTATCATTCCCATTCTACAAATGAGAAGGCTGAGGCTCATGGAGTTTTTGTAGCTTATACAAAGGTATAAAGGTAGTAAACGAGGAAGCCAGAATTCAAATTTAGTTCTGTTTGACTCTAAAGCCCCCACTCTTTCCCCCAAACAACCCCATCCAACCTTTATGCTTATGATAATCACATAAAAATGTACACTACAGGACTTTTAAAAGGACAAAGCATTGTTAACGTAAGATACTAACTTGAAGCATTACAACAGATTGTTATCTGTTCCATTACTAAGAGTCTAAAATTACAACGAAACCAGTATTATGATAACTAAATACAAGTTCCATATTCAAAGATAATGGACATTGAACCTGAAATGTCAAGAGTTTACCTGGGTGGGTTTTATCTGAGGTATTTTGCTTTTAGTGACATTAGAAATGGGTCTGCAGATCAGATGTTGAAGAAGTGTACACATTGCTCAGACTTCATGATTTTTTTCAGGGCTGCAAAAATTCTCTTAATGTGGCTATCACTAATAATAATAGACTACTGGAATTATGAGTTGTTCTATTAGGAGACTATTTGGTACTATACCAAGGAAGGCTTAATACTCTGCTGGGGTTGCCAGAGTTTTTCTGGGGAGAGGGGAGATGTGCATCTTTTTTTGGGTTCGTTTTTATTCAAATAGGATCATATTCCTCATACTTTCCTGTGCTTGCCTTTTTCACTAACGAGCTATCTTGGTTATCTTTCTATTGCAAAATCATGTTAATGCTGCAAAGTTTAACACTCAAAGAGCAGCAACACTTACTTAATCAGCATCTTATCAATAGACATTATATAATTTACTTTCTTTGCTATTACAAACAATGCTGCAGTGAAACTGTACGTATATTGTAGAATGGATTCCTAGAAGTAAAATTGCTGGGCAGAAGGTAAAGGAAAAAAAAAATCAGTCATCCACATCAAAAATAAATCCAGAAATATTCATTTAGGGCTAATGAAGTAATTCCAGAATGTCATGCAATATTACTAGATCTAACTAGAAGATATAAAGAAGGTTAGCTATTCTATCTTTAATGAACATATCTGTTAGCTTGATAAATAATTAAATCTGTCAGAGAAAACAAAAAGCAAAATACATACCGCTGCACAAATTGTGAGTTTTAGGAGTTGAAACATTATTTTGTGTGCGTGAGATAACCAAGCTCTCTGTATTATTTGAGCTGAAAGGACTCTATTCATCCTGATAGGAGGGAAAAAAGAGGTTGATATTTATGAAGCAGTTTTCATTTTCCTAAAATCCTGGAGGACTCTCAATTTATGCTTCTTCCTCCTGCACCTGCCCATCCCCCACTCTAAGACTGACCTAATGAGGAACATTTGGATGTGGTAATTGGAACTGGTCATCTGCAGACTCTAGTCAGAATGAGGATATGAAATACTTGAGAATATTTCCCTAGAGATTAAAAAAAAAATCCTGGCTAAAACTTTATCATTAAGAGCCATATATTATAAATAAAAAGTGTGAGGAGACAAGCTTACTTTCTAAAAACATCCATGACCTAAAATGATTCAGTTACAGTTAGTTCTTAAAAACAATGTCCAACTAGCTATGAAAATGGAATGTGGAATAGTTGAAGTTACAGGAGGCCCAGTTCTCTTCTAGGGGCAGATGACTATGCCCTAGAAAAAGAAACTCCCTTCTCTGATCTTTGCCTGAACCGGGTTCATCCCAGTCAGGTCAGAGAATTATTCTACTTTTGATCATGTCCCAGCACTGGCAGACTGTGGAGGTGTCCCTTTCCAATAGCCTCCCACCCCATCATTACCTCTCACAGAGCTATGTGCAAAGAGAGGTATTCCTGCATAATGTCACTGTTGGCTGGCAAAATGCAGACTACAAGATATAGACAGGAAAAGGCCTGAAGTATGCAAACAAACCTTTGAATCCTAGCTGATGCCGTTTATTAGTTGTTTAACCTTCTGCAAACCACTTAACTTCTCCCAGTT
Source organism: Lepilemur ruficaudatus (assembly GCA_963574885.1). Classification (NCBI taxonomy): domain Eukaryota; kingdom Metazoa; phylum Chordata; class Mammalia; order Primates; family Lepilemuridae; genus Lepilemur; species Lepilemur ruficaudatus. The sequence goes on from CAUYRT010040351.1 coordinate 12,443, forward strand.
TCTGCTGCTTCATTTATAAAATGGAATAATAAATCTGTTTCACAAGGCCACATCAGGATCAAACAGATGTGTATTAACATGCTTTGTAAGTTAGAAAATACTACAATTATAATTATCATGGAATTTAAAAGTAATTTTAAAACACAAAAAACCTCTAATTTATAAAACAAGAAGTGTTTGAAGTTTTCTGGGTGAATACTGTTTGGAAACTGTCCAATTGTGGAAAATGACACAAGGCAAAAGATGGGTACTTACCGTCGTCGTATTGGCTTTGTCTTTGCAGGAATTGCCGAACGTGCTTTGTGGCCTTTTCCTGAGCGTTGATTACCTGATTTTGGAACACCAGGATCTTTTGGTTTTGAGGAATCACTCATTTTCTTTACAATGAAGTAATCTGAAAGTACATAAATTTAGCCTTTGAGGTCATAATTTATATTATTACACTGTTTGGACTAGACTCAAAAGCCATAGGATTGTTGTACTAATTCTCCCCTTTAAAAAGGAAGTCATCGCGGATCTCTACATGTTGCTTACAGTTTACATTCTTTGTGTACTAAAATTATTTGTGGTATATGGGAAAGACAAGTGGATGTATCCATAGCTTTCTAGCTAGTCTGTTTCCAGACTCTTCCTCCTCCTATTTAGCCTTCACACTACAGCTGGGGTTAACTTTTTAGAGCAATAATTCAATCCTATCACTGCCCAGTATCACTGGCCAATCGGCAACCCAACAAGCTCATTAGGGCAGGAGGCATCACGCTAACTATGGAATCCCCAGTGCCTAGCAGAGTGGGGAGTTTTACATGCTTGTCTGAAAACGTTTTGTGCTGGTTTTATCATCAAATAGCAGTGATACTTTGGGCAAGTCACTTAACCTCTCAAGTGGTTCAGTTCCCTCCCTGGTAAAGTGAGAGGATATGCACTAAATTATGTGATTCTGCCTCTTTCTATTCTTTGAAGCATTACTCCAATTTGGATGTAGCTCCCAAATTCTTAGTCACTGCTTAGTCTCTTCTACTAAACCAGAGGCTCTTTTCTTTTAGTGCCATGGACTCCTATGGAGGTATCCCTTCTAAGAATTACTCTTTTAAAATGCATAACATAAAATACATAGGATTACAAAGGACTCCAATTATACTGAAATCATCAAAATATTTTTAGAACAAAATTATAGTGAATGTATCTTCTTTATGCATTAAATAAGAGATTTAATAACTACTGTATTTTTGAAGTAGTAATGAGAATAAAAGGTATTTCCAGATATCTGCCATGACTATAATATGAAAATATCTGTGCTTTCTATTGCTGACAAAGTCACAGGTACTTGTTGGGCATGGGGGCTCATGCCTGTAATCCTAGCACTCGGGGAGGCTGAGGCTGGAGGATTGCTTGAGCTCAGGAGTTTGAGATCAGTCTGAGCAAGAGTAAGACCCTGTCTCTACTAAAAATAGAAAAATTAGTCTCTACTAAAAAATAGAAAAATTAGCCAGGTGTCATGGTACAAGCCTGTAGTCCCAGCTACTTGGGAGGCTGAGGCAGAAGGATTGCTTGAGCCCACGAGTTTGAGGTTGCTGTGAGCTAGGCTGATGCAACGGCACTCTAGCCCAGGCAGAGTGAGACTCTGTCTCAAAAAAAAAAAAAAGTCACAGGTACTGCTAATACTACTGTGGTTTGTTGCCCACTCTGTAATTGAAAGAAATGTTAAAGTTTAGTTAGAGGTTAGTGAAAATGAAGTTATTTTTCTCCCCATCCAAGTTCACACAAAGAACTCCTGCCCTAATTTATCACTACCCGTCACACTGTTATATATGTGTGATGTTACATTACTGAGAGAGTCTTCAGAGTCTATTCGATATTTCTCCTTAGGGATGGGGATAGCGATAGGGATGGCTTGGAATATACGATTCTCTTGAGAAAGAGAAAAGCAGCCCTTAACATCTGGGAACTGGCTTGGCACTCACAGCTTGGCCTTGCTGTTATCCCCGCTTCCTAGTAATACCCAACCCAGAGCAAAGCCCTGCTTCCTTGAACTCACCCCCAAATCACCCAACCAAAGTCCAAATCCTATGATAAATCTTCCTAACACTCTCTTACTGAAATACCCCCATGGTTTCCCATATGTGTGTTCTCTTTGCAGCAATGAGAAACCCAACTTCTTCAATTTCAGGTGTGTTCCTAGTGGTCTTTGGCTAGAGGGCAGAGATATGTCAGTGTACAAATTTCAAACTCTTCCAGATGCCTGCATGGACGGGGCTACACTTTCTCTCAGGTTAGGACAGAAATGCAGAATAAAATACGAAATACAACCTCATTATAAGACAGTGCCACAATTGTTTAGTCTAGAACACAGGTTTCAAAGGCAGACCATCTGGGTTTGGATTCTGGCTTCCCACTTTCTGTGTGGCCCTGCACAAATTATTTAACTTCTCTGTGCCTCAGTTTCTTCATCTATAGATTGGGAGTAATAATCGTGTCCACCTACTTGGGTTGTTGGAAAGATTAGATGAATATGTGTAAGGAGCTTAAATCAGAGCTGCACACATCCTAAGAGCTATATTACCGCTTGCTATTCTTAGGATAATTATTGCCATTATTACTTACTTCTACAACTATTAAGAGACAAACATTTGATTCCCAGTGAGGGGCTTACGCTTAAATGTCTTGAAGAGAAAAAACAAAATCAGAGCTTTTTGAGACCAAAAGACATGGCAAAGTTTAAATCTAAAGCCTGAGAAACGTCCAGCCCACAGGAAAATCTGACAACCTTTTTTGTGCGAGGTAAATCCAGGCCTCCAATCGGCGGCTTCCGGCTGCGAGGCTTTCGAACCGCCCGGCCGCCTCTGCGCACAGGATTCCCAGCCCACGCCGCTGGGCGCCCAATCATCGCCGCGAAAGCAGGTTCCCAGCGCCGCGCGGCGGCCTGCGACTTCCTTCTCGCGCCCCCTCGCACCGCCCACACTGAGCCGGCGCTTTCTTGCCGCCTAGCAACCGCAGGCGCAGGGGCGGGGCTTGCGTTCGCGGGCCGTCCGGGCAGCTACGCTATGCATCTCAGCGACGCCGCTTCCAGCCCAGAGTAGGGGAACGAAGCCTTCGCTGCATCGAGTTGGCTGTACGGCCGTCATCCGCACAGCGTCTCGCTTGCAGTCGGAGGAATCAAGGCCCTACTGGGCCTCCGTAGTCGCCTCTCTGTAGTGGGCGTGGCCGAGGCCGGGGTGACCCTGCCGGAGCCGCTGCTGCCAGCGACATGTTCAAGGTGAGAGCGTGGAGCCGGGTCACAGCTGTCACCGCCCCCTCCCAGCATCCCGGAGCCCTCCCTGCGCTCTCGTGGGGCCCTTACGCGGACCAGGCCCAGCTGGCCTTTTCCCGCCGCCGGGCCTGCTGCGTCCCGGCTCTGCGGTTCATTCACTGGTCTGCTTGGGGCAAGTGGCTGCCGGGAGGAGGCGTGAGACCCGGGGTGGGTTGGGGCGGCCCTTTGGGTCGTGCTCTCGTGAATAAAACACTATGAAAAGTTTAAGTGCCTCCCTCCAAAGTACCCACTCACCTGGCTGGTGCCCTACTGGGATCGTGGGTAGGGTGAGGCCAGCTCAGGCTTCTTGGCTTTGGTTGCCTGGCAGGGTCAGGTTTCAGAACCTGGTATGTGAGTGGGGGAGGGTCACCCTCGGAGAAACTGTGCAAGGTGTAGGGGAGGCTGTCGTAGGATGGCTGGGTGAGGAGGGAAGCTGGAACTTTGCTCCACTCCCCAGGGAACATTATTGAATGTGGACAAGTCGACCCCTTCCTTAAGTTTTATGAACTCGTTTCCTTTTTAAGAAATCGACTTTTACAGTGAAGACTGAATTTCCTTCATTTAGCTTAATGCCATTCTGCTTTTTAAAAAGCAAGTTGTATTTTTTGTCATAAGAAATCACAGACTACCAGAAATTAATCTACAAAATTGAGTCTTCAAGCATAACACTCACAAAATAGTTATAATGAAACCTCAAAATTGCACTACTCATTTAAAAGTTTTATCGAGCTCCCGCAGTGTGCTTTGGGCACATTAGTAAAGGCTATAAAATCAGAACATGGATTCTGCCTTCCAGTCCTGGCTTTGCCACTTTCTAGCTGTGTTACCTTGGACAAGTCACATAACCTTTCCGTGCCTATTCTCCTATTGGTGAAATTGGGATAATGGCATCTACCTCATAAGGTTGTGATAAGTAAATTGGTATGTTTAAAGCACTTGGAAAAGGCCACATATTTGCTTTTATTCTGTTTTCAGGCAGCACACAGTTGAGTCCGGAAGAGGGAGACGGGTCCTATAAGCAACTTTCATTCATTTGTTAGGAGCTCAGCTTGGTTTTAGGGTTACAACAATGAAACATATGCTGTGATCAGTTTAACTCTATGGGTACCAACAACATAGTGTGATAGTAAAAAAGCAGGAGCTACTTGACTTAACCAGGTGTTCTTAACCTGGGGTCCTCAGTCCCTCAAAGGATCTGTAGATAGAATTCAGGGGGTTCCTGATCTCTCATGAGAAAAAAACAAATATTTTTACCAGTCTCTAACTGAAATTGAGCATTTTCTTCAGTTGTGGGTAACTTTCAGTTATCTATTGTTGGGTAATGAACCACTGCAAACCAATGCCTTAAAACAATAATGATTTATTATTTTTCACAATCTGTGGGTGGGCTGGGCAATTCTGGCATCCCCCAGTGGTCAAATTCAGCTGATGGCTTGACTGAAAGGTGGCCTCACTCCAATGTCTGGGGGGGGTTGGAGCCCCTCCATGGTCTTCCTTACATGGTTACTGGGTTCTAGGAGGGCAAGTCCCAATGTGCAAACACCTGTATCACATTTGCTGATGTCAAAACAAATCATGTAGCCAAGGCCATAGTTGATATGGTTGGGGGACTACAAAAGGGCATGGATATGAGGAGGTGAGGTTCATTGGGAGCCAATTAATTTAACAAGTTCCTACTACAGCAGACCACAGTAGTATTATATTAGCACTACCTGTCACCAATGGAAGTCACAGTACCAATGCAAGTCACAGACATTTTCATATCACGACAGTTGTTGCAGATCTCAAAATATTATTTATGCTTATCATTACTTCAGACTTATGGTAGTTATAAGACCCAGTGTTAGATCTTTTTGTTTAATGGGCTAATAAAGAAGCACAGATTACTATATCAGAAATTTGAGTTTTAAAATTAAATTGTTTCGGCTGGGCACAGTGGCTCATGCCTGTAATCCTAGCACTTTGGGAGGCCAAGGCGGGTGGATAGCTCAGGGTCAGGAGTTTGAAACCAGCCTGAGCAAGAGCGAGACCCCCGTCTCTACTAAAAATGTAAAGAAATTGGCTGGACAACTAAAAATATATAGAAAAAATTAGCCAGGCATGGTGGCGCATGCCTGTAGTCCCAGCTACTCGGGAGGCTGAGGCAGAAGGATCACTTGAGCCCAGGAGTTTGAGGTTGCTGTGAGCTAGGCTGACGCCACGGCACTC
>CAUYRT010040355.1:0-76143 GCA_963574885.1 Lepilemur ruficaudatus
GAAGCCACTGCACTTGCCCTCCCGTCTGAATGTTCTCCATTCTCCCCTTTCTGTTTCACGAGTGTCGATCTTCTCTCTACTCAAGTCTTATACCAAACGTCCCCTCCTCAGGAAGGGGACTCCTGACCACTCCATCAAATGCGACCAAGACTTTGATTTCACTTCATTTTCACTTTCTGGATGCATTTTTAAATTAGCTGTTGACTGCTTCTTTCCTCCAGTGAGTAAACTGACCTTGTCAGTATCAGTGGCAACCGTGCCCCTGTCCTAGAATCCCGCCTGGTTCGCAGGAGGTGCTCAGAAAGGATTTGTTGATACATGGATGTACATTACAAAAAAGGAACACAGAAATGGAGCATTGTGCAGTGAAGAAGGGACATTTCTGACTGTGGGGAGGAAAGTTGGGAACAGCTTCCAGAGGGAGAGATTGTACTGTGCCTTGGAGGATAAGTAGCTAGAAAAGCAAAACTGCATCTCGGGCTCTGGAACTAGCAAGGAGAAGCCCCAAAGGCACGGGCTAGTCCAGGCGGGACTGGAGCCCGGGACGCGGGCAAGGACACACTGAGAGAGGGGCACAGATGGTGGAGAGCCCCAGTGACACAGTACAGGGTTGGAACTTTATTTTCACACCATGGAATGTCAAATAAAAAGTTCTGAGGATGACGACTGGCACACTTTGACCTGCGTTTTATAAATACTGAGAAAAACTGTTTGAACTTAAAAACCAACAACAAAAAATGTCATTACTTTTAAGAGAACTACATGTTCTCCTATGTTTTGGGGAGAAAAAGGAAGGGCTTCCATCCCACGTGTACATGTAAGAAAAAGAGGGGCCCATGGTTAGTGAACCTGCGTCTCAGAGGAAAGGCTGAGTATAAACTGCTTTTTAGTTTTCAAAGGCATTAATAGCCACATTACATTTCCAAATGGATTCAAATGAAAAGGCATCACCGCTGCTGAGGACGACGAAGGTGGTACCTGGATTCCAGGATTAACTGGGTCCTGAGCTGGGAGACAGATCCAAGGAAGGAGTCTCCATGTCACAGAACAATTTAATTGGACAAACAGTATTTAACAGACAGGAATCACACTATTTAAACTGAAATTAACACTAAAGACCTGTAGTATTATATTAAAAGTAAATATATGAATGATTCAATCTCAGTCTCCATAAAAGGCAGCTCCTAAAACTACTGTAAGGAATTAAAGACCTGCCTTCCAAAGGACTGATCATTTAGTTGCTCTCAGAGTGTTCTCACATTTCAGGGGTCTTACAGATGTGGCTCATTTCAAGATACAATTATTTAGCACGCACAATCTTGCTCAGGAAGCACGTAACAAGATGGAAAAGCTGAATGGTAAAGACAAAGGCTGACACAAGGGAGGAAACTGCTTGTGCTTCCAGAAGTCCTAGAAGGAGGGTGGGGCCCCGGAGCCTGCAGCCAGGGGGCTGCACTAACTGGTTTTTTTTCCTAGCTCAAGCGCGGTGTTGCATCTGGGCTTTGGCTCGCTGGCCTATAAAATGAGGAATCCAGGAATGTGCTCAAAGGTCCCTCCTATGACAGTGAAGAAATTGTTGGAAAGTATCTGCTTTCCACAAACCACAGTGCTGACTTGAGCTGACGGACTGAATGTCTTGGAGTACATGGCTTAGCGTTTGTGAGAAATGCTGAGTTGGGGCGGGGGCACAAGCAATGGAACTGACCTCAGGTATGAACTGGCCCCCCAACTGGAGTAAGGCAGGTAGTAACAGAGTCAGAGACGGGTGCTGGCATCAGACAGCCCCAGACACTATGATACGGGGGTGAGCAAATGCATATAAATTTCCCCACATATAAAATAGGAATTTTATATGTAGTGAGAATTAAAAGATTGTGAATTCGAGGTGCTTAGCACAGTGCCTGGTATACAGTAACTACTAAATAAACAACAGTTCTAGAAGATGCTGTTCTTGTTAGTTTTATCTCACTTATTTTGCTATTAGATTTACCTCCATTATTTTTTATGAGATTCTCCTGGTAGTAAAGATAAAATTACGAAACGTCACACAAAACTGGAAAGAACCCCTAAAGACCTTTCATCCAGCTCCCTGTTTTTAGGCATTTTCACGACCACTGTCAAGTTACTGATGAAGCCACTTAGGACCTGAGCAGTTAAACCGACTGCCCGAGGTCTCCCAGCCCCTAAGTCCATTTAAAACACTCTCGTTTGAGCTCTCAGTGGTCCCCTAGTGACTGTAAGTAGTGATGATAATTTCCTGGGCTACTGGATGCCCTAAGAATCAAGGCTGTCTCTGTTAATAATTTATAAAAGGAGATAAAAGTGTGTAAGCCGAAGGGATTGTGCACTGAGCAATCAAAGTGCCGACTCTAAAATATTAGACAGTTATGAAAATGATAATGGGCCTTGTAACAACCCTTGCGGATGCTTTCGATGCTGTTAGGCAAAAAAAATCAGAAAACACAATCCCATTTATGCTGTGATTGTAACTAAGTAAAATTATGCACATGTAGAGCAAGGGCTGGAAAGGAACTTGGAAAATGACTACGGCTGATTTGATGAGAGGCGCAGTTGCAGAAGTTTTATTTTTATCTAGTGACTCTAATGGAGTTGGCACAATAAATGCCACAACGGTCATCACCACAGGGAAGGAGACGCTGCTGTTCACTCACCCGGGGTTGTACAACATGACCGCGGACAGGTTCTCACAGGACTTCGAGAGATCGGTCATGGACAGGCTGAAGGAGGACAGAAGGCCACTCTAAGAGCAAACACAGGGCAGAGCGGTTACCTTGGCAGACAGAGAAGGCCACTGCTCTGGGCGCATTGCTTCCAAAGTGTGAGAGATGGTGAGGTGTACACACTCCTAATTAGCTTGCATAACAATTAACTGGTCTATCTGAGAAAACCCAAAACCTGGGCTAAGCACAGCAGGGTCCTGGCATTCTGGGAAGGGAGATATTCACCCGGAATTCCACAATGCAGTTGGTCTCCCTGGCCAGTTCAAGTCCAGGAGAGGAGTCACGACATTTTGTCATTCTCCCGTTATCAGCGGCGCTCACTCACACTTACTGAGTGATAAAGATGAAGGCAGGAGAGGTGAAGGGAGACCAAAAAATAAAAGCTTGACCTATTTTGCTTCCATGGAAAGCTACTGGCAGACATGTTTTCTTCCCTCTGTTCCTCTGAAACTGTCGACCAAAAAGGACCCTCTAGGGAGACCCTGGGCTGGAACAGATAAGAGGCTTTTCACTGGCTGGAGCCGGCGGCCCTGGAGAAGGCTGGGGTTTGCAGCTTTCTGGTTATTTCCCATCTAAGGCACGGGCAACCTTGGGCAGCCCTTGCAAAAGGAGGCGAGAGGAGAGGCTGTGTGGCTCAGTGGTCAAGGGCGAATGCTTCTGGTGCGCAGGTCCCTGCTGCAGCCCCAGCTCCCCACTTGCTGGCTACAGAACAAATGAGGGAGAGTCTCTCTCAGTCTGCTTCTCATCTTGATTGTCTGTAACACGGGGGTAGTGACAGCTGCTGCACACAGTGGCAGAATATATGTAGAAGTTTAGCACCGTTCCCGGCTCACAGATATGTTAGCGGTCATCCTTATTATCTTCATCAGTCTAAGGACCCTCCGCGATGTCTGTGGATGGATTTTTTTTTCCCTCTCGGTTCCTCTCATCCTTCTCTGGTCCTCAGCCCACCTCCTCCACTCAGCACCTAAAGTGCCCTCTAGCTGTCCCCTTCCAACCAAGCTGACGTCTCCCCCAATTGTCCTAAACTAACCCTGCTCTCCCTCACACCCCAAGGAAGAAAACCACATTTACTGTGGCTGATTGTGGATGAATATGATTCCAGCATTGAGTTAATTCCTAAGATAGATGCTGATAAGTAAAAGTCACTTTCCACTTAATGTGAAATGATGCCCGATTTCTTTGCGGGAGGGGTAGAAGGCTGAAGAGAAGGATCTAGAAGGAGTGGTTTACCCTTGCCTGCTCTGGCCTTTCCTTGCTCACTCTCCTGCATCCTCAGCTCATCATCTGCTGGGAATCAAACTCCCTACAATCAACCCAGGCTATAGAACTACTTTTCAAGTGGTTCTGTATTCCAGAAAGTCAAACTGTTGGAACCAGAGTGGACACCCCCACCCACCTCCATCCGCATCGGAGGTTCCCTCCTGGAGCTGTCACAGAGATGTCACACTCACCTTCCTCTTCTCCCTGAGCTTGGCAGCTTCCTTTGGATGGTTAAAGCGAAACATATTGGTTCTTCCCAAGAGTATCACAGCACCTGAGAACATATAAAAAGAGTAATGAATTTTCAGTAAGCAGTTTCGTCAGTTGGCAACATAAGAACACGGAATTCTGTGGCTGAAAAGTAATTTCCAATGTATTATAAAACAATAAGGGAAAGCCTTAGTCTTAAAAGTCTGCTTGCTTAAGCCAATTTTAAATCTGTGAATACTTCTGAGTGTCACAATAGTCACACTATCCTAGGCAGAAGTGATGACTCTCAGCATTATGGCACACTGTGAGATTTAAAACCTAATAGACAGATAATTAGAGTCTTGATTGTTTGGAAGAAAAAAAGAAACTAGTTCTCCAAAGAGACATTATGTCAAGCAAAGCATATGGTCACAGATTTAGGAAACATTTATTAATGCAGATAAAAGTTATTTTAAAAGAAAACATGGTGAAAGTGGCAGAGTATAGGTAACTATTACTAAAATCTCCCTCAGAATTTGACAGGAAAGAAACTGCACACATGTATGGTCTATACACAAGTAAAAACACTGCTTCTCATCAAAACCCTGTTAAAATTTAGATGGCCTCATCAGATGCACAAGAAAGGCTACTTTTGGTTGACTAGAGTTCTCCTTATTCAGAAAACAACTGCACAAGGCAAAAGAATTCAAGGGAAAAGCTGAGGGATAACAAAGTCACAGCGGGAGGCAAGTTTCTGCTTGATTAAGCAAACAAACACTTTCTAAGGCCAGAGCTGTGCAAAGCCAGCATGGGTGCATGAAAGGCAGTGAACTCCTTGTCACCCAAGGCATGTAAGAGAAGCAATGTTGCCAAAGAAAGTCACTATCCTATAGAGTCCCATACACACATGAGAGTCTACAGTGCCTCAGGACAGACTCCCAGGTGAGTCTTTGCCTGGAAACGACTTATATGTGAAGACAAGACATATGTACTGGAAGCCAACCATGAAGGACCACATGTGTGATTAAGTGTTTAGCATCTAAGTGCTGAGTCTAGGCTGTAGTAGCTAGGGGCAGATTTTTGCACCAAGAACCTAAGCTGGAACTCAGTGGACAACCAGAAGGCAAGAGGAGGAGGTCCACTTGGGGTAACTGCAGGGAGAAGCTAAGCGGCAGACAGGTGAATGGCCTGCTATGTTTGGGAGAAAGGAGAGATTCAAGTCCACCCAAAATACAGAATGTCTGAAACAGCAGCAAGAATTAATCCTGGATAAGTACAGTCAAAACAGACTGTGAAGACCTAGAGAGCCAGGACAAAGAGTTTTGACCAGAGGTCACAAACTAGTGGCGAGGAAAAAGATCTAGCCCATAGACATGTTTTTTGTGTTCCGTTCAATGTCTAGAAAACAAACTTTTAGTTGGCAAGAGTTAAAAATTTGGATATTTCACATAAATGTCTAGTTTTCTTTCTAGCATCTCTTCAAAAACTGTAAGATACAGTATCAGCAGATCTTTGTTGCCACCTGGCAAAATTCTCGGGCTGCTGACGGCTGCCTCCTTTGGACAGGGTGTGTGACCTCTGGATGGCCACAGTGACCAACCTCTCGCTTGGCTAATATCTACACCTGGACCCTGCAGGTATTATTACCCCAGATACCTATTCTGGAACTTTTGGCCAGCATATCCACCTGCCTATTCAATGTATTACCTTGGTTATCTCAAGACAGTTTCAAATGCAATATGGTTAAAACCAAACTGGTTTAAATCATAACCACAGGGAGGAACTGAAGGGTTGGTTTCAGTGGATGTCACTGTTCAGCAGAAATGGAGTCACTATGAAAAGGAAGAGAGTTTTAGGAGACTAAGAAGGGCAGCAGCAGTAGAGATTATCTACCTACTCTACAATTTGCTTATCCCCCTCATGTCAAATAGCATTTATATTTTTCCCAATTATAGAAAGGCGCCATTACCATAATTAAAAAAGGTGTTTGCCATGCCTTTTACAACTAGGTCTCAGGGCTGTGTGCTGCATAGAGAGTCAAAAGTTAAGCAGTCATGTCTAAGATATATGTATATTTAATGCTGTTAAAGTTACATTAGAGATTAATAAGGCAATTGAATCCCAGGTGTTAATTACATCTCCAATTCCTTTTTTTTTCCCTGTTAATCAAATGCCGAGCCATGCAAGTTGAAAATTGCTAAAATATGTTAATGGAAAAATAGAATAGTATTTCAGATTGTATTAAATCATTGCAAATTATCTTGCCACACATGTTATTTGCATGAAATACACATAAAAAGCCCTTAAAGGAGTTAAAAAAGAAAGCAAAACTGTCCATGACAATTCATTGTTTCCATCTAAATAATGTGACTCAACTGTCTGCTGTGTGAAAGGGGCTCCTGTAAGGCTGGTTTCCTTTCCTCTCCTCTACTGTTAACCCTTATTCAACAAACCAACCAAATTTAAAAATTCGCTTCATTTTTACATGATGCGTTGTTTGTTCTTTCATTCAGCAAATACTTAATGAAACTTGCTGTATGATGGTTGCTATGATAAACTCTGCGGATGCAGAATTGAGAAAGTTAGAGATATGCCTTGTCTTTACAGAGCTTAAAAAAAGTCAGAGAGAGGTAAATAATCAAATAATGACACAAATAAATACACAAAGCTGCAAATGAAGGGGGAGAACTGTGCCCAGGACTTAAAGAGAAAAAAGAAGGGCTTATTATAGGGGAAGTTAGGGAAGGATAACAGGAAGGAAGGCAGTGGTTAAGACAAGCTCTGAGGATGAGTTGGGGAGAGTGGCATGTGTAAAGGTCCTGTGGCAGGAAAAAATGATGATGATGATGATGAAGAGGAGGAGGATAATGATGAGTGACTGGAAGACAGCCATTTGGCAGTGACAGCAGAAACAAGGGAGAGCAGTGTACAAGATAAGGCTTGAGAGGGAGGGAGGGACTGGACCACCTCAAATCTTTCAGCATATAGAGCAAACAAGCTTGTGTTTTCTCTAGTTGAGACAGGAAGACATCGAAGAACTTCGGGCAGCAGCATAACATGATTAGATCTGAGTTTCAGAAAGATCACTCTTGCGACTGACTGAAGAATGACCAAAGGGAGAAGAGGAGATGTGGACAGACAAGCTGGGAGGCCACTGCAGTGGTCCAGGTCAAAGACGATGGTGGCTCAGGACTGGGGAAGATTGGGCAGCAAAGGAGGGGAGTAAGCAATTCTGGAAGATATTTCGGAGACGAAATGAGCAGGATCTGGTGATGGGCTACACATAAAGAGAACAAGGTGGGTAAAGAAGATGGCTCCTGGGTCTGGGACTGTACAACTATTGGTTGGGGAGCTGTCCACACAGACTGAAGATGGTGGAAAAGGATCAAGATGGGTGGGGGGTGGAATTATGAGTCTGGTTTTAGACATAATGAACTAGAAATACCTTTGGGCAAATGAAAATATGGGTCTGAAGCTCTAGAATAAAAGCCTGGGATATCAGTCTACCTTCCTGAGCACCCACTTACTGATTAACTTACCTATGTGTGTGTGTGTGTCCATATACATATATATATATATATATATATATATATATGTATATGGACACACACATACAGGGTGAATATTCCTTATCCAACATGCTTGGGACCAGAAGGATCTCCAATTTCTGATTTGTTTGCAATTTGGAATATTTGAACATAACATAATGAGATGTTTTGTCAAGTCTAAACATGAAATTCATTTGTGTTCCATATATACCTTGTACATAACCTTAATTTTATACGATATTTTAAATAATTTTGTGTATTAATAAAGTTTGTGTACAGTGACTCATCAGAAAGCAAAGGTGTCACTATCTCAGCCACCCTCGTGTATGATCTGTGGTTGTTTGGCATCACTGTCATTCCTGACTCTCAATTTATATGCTACTGATAAGCAATCATTTTCTTACACTTACTCACATGTAAGTACTTAACAGTAGACAATATGACGTACCCTTAACACGTGAGAAAGTAACGTGTTCGGGGTAACTAAGCAGCACAGCAGCAGCACTAGAGCACCAGGATCAGCTGTTAACAGCAACAAAAGACAACTCAGGCTTGCGATCTCCAACCACAATGATGCCCTGTTTTGATCAAAAGGTTACTGTCCACTGCAGCTTATCTCTTTGAGTGACAAGAAACATTAAAAGCAATTGAGAAACCAGGAAGTGGAGGCTCTATGGATGAGGAAGCGTTCTGCTGGATGGCTTTTTTTTTTAAATGTCCCCTCTAGAGTCATCCATTTCATTTAACAATGCGTTTGGTCTTAGAAGTCTTTGATTTTATAAACTCAAATGAGTTCCTGTTTTGTTACGAATGCATGCTGCTCTAGTCCTTTAATGAGCCCATTACACATTTTCACCATAGTCCATATAGATAACGACGCCAGTGCTTGGATCACAGTGAGTAAAGACACGGTTGTGCGTGCCTGGCATAACCTCTGACCTGCAAGTATGTTCAGTGGGATGATACACAAGGTGGTGGTTTTGAAGGTTTCTGTATGTCAAATGAGGAAAAAAATTATGACTGACCTCTTTACATATACACACCATCGTGTGCAGAATGGAGGTCACAGGTAGCCTTAGTGACAGCTGTTCAGGTAGTAGCCAGAAGGGAGGGACTGAGGAATGAGTGAGAGTATGAAAATGTAGATCTATCGCGTGCAGACAATTCATCCAAGAAGTCTGTGAATGACGACAAAGAAAAGAGTTGGCAGTAGCCAGAGGATTGGGATGACAGATCCTGCAGGATACTTTGTTGTTAAAAGAAAACTCATGAGCATACTTAAAAAGCAATGAGCAAACTTAAGGAAAAAAAGAAAAAATGAATGAGAATGGATGATGCTATAAAAGTTCTAGATGAAGCCTGGAGCATGTGTCCTGCTCAGAAACCGTGGTGTGGCTGAGGACAAGTCACTGCGGAACCTCCCCAGAATTCAGTTTCCTCACCTCGTCATCAAACTGAATAATTTCTAAGGTCCCTTCCAGATCTTAAATTCTTTTAAACTATGAACAACTTGATCTGAGGTTAGTGTGATTAATTGCGGAAGATGGAATTTTTGTGATGCATTTAATTTATCATTTTTGAGAGCATGCCTAAACCTCCTTGAAATATGTAATGGCTTCTTTGAGATTATTTCAGAGCTTAATAAATAACTGAAGACAAATTCCATAGGGTCCTAAAAGAGGATGGAGAGGAAATGACACTGTAAAAGGGTAGACAAAGACATTTGTTAAAAAGACAGAGAGACAGAGAGAAAAGAAAAAGCTTCGTTTAAATCTCTGTGAATGAGAGACCAGTGAATCCTAGTTTCACATGAGATTTTCTATTTTAATATTTCAACTAAGCCTAAAAAAAAAAGCACGCAAACATTTCTAGTGATCTCTAAGGAGTGCAGGGACAATAATCATTATTATCACAATCACCCTCCTCAAGTTTTATTAGATTTTCTAATTCTACTGCACAAATAAACCAACTCATTTTTTCTATTAAATACTGTCACATGAATATTTCTGCGCTGATGATGTATGAATTATTTCATTCTTGGCTGCAATTAATACAAATATATGAGACAACTGTGTTCCCAAAGGTGCATGGTCCAATGCAACGTGAGCTTAGAGGCTGCTGTGGCAGTAAAAATGGGAGGCCCTTTCTAATTCTGCTGCAGGGCTCCTAGCTCTGCATTTTAATTACTTTAGAAAGTCCCACACAAACAGAATATAATGCACTGCTAAAGCATGTTCAGTGAAAGAGAGGTTTTCATTTTAGATGTGACAGGTAGAGAAGCCAAGCTCTGTCAGGGAACATATAATTTTCTGAAATGGTACCGAATGAGAGGTTGAAATGAAGTAGGGTGGGTGAAGTTCTTATTTCGTTACCTGATTCAAACAAGACGAAACTTGCTTGTGTGTGATAATTTTCATTCTGATTTAAAATGTCTTAAAATATTTATTTATATTAAAATAAGTTATGATAATGGCACCATTTGGGGACCTGATAAAAAGAAAGTCTAATTTCCACTGACGTGTCAATACTTAAGAACAGGTTAAGTAATATGTTCTAAGGCCTTCGACATGGTGACATAGATTTTATTATTTAGCACAGGAGAATTACAGAGATTTTTCTCTATCTCAAAAATGGCTTTGAAAGCTAGATAAAAAAAAAAAATGAGGTCTGACATGGTGTTTGTGGTGGGTAAGAAAATTTGCCATAAATATTAAACAAATTCAAACACCGTGGCTTGGTGCCGAGGGCTGGTTTGGGAATGAATGGCAGGCAGGCTCTCTGAATCAAAGGCAGTGGGCATCCGTGTCAAAGCAGGCTGTCAGATCATCAGCTAAGTGTTTTCAAAGGATGTAAATGCACATGACACCTTACCAAAAAGCCACATAGGCCTGTCCCTTCCTTTTCAACGTTTACAATCCAAATAAGGATTTACAATTTCCTGCTTTAGATAAATCACTTTAATCCCTGTTTACTCTTGATAAAGTGAATATTAAAAACTCAGATTCTGGGACTCTGAAGAAGAAAGAAAATTGATTTTCAATCTTTGCTACTGAGGTTTCCAGCCAAATAATCCATTGAGACTGATTTGCCCAACTGTGTGTACAGGGTAAGTATAGAGCTTTGTAAAATTTCAAGATGCTCCAATCCCATTCTCAAAGAAATTTTTAAGTGTGTGGGGGGGATGGGGGGGTAAGGAGAGGGTGGGGGAGACAGGGGGGACCTGATTTTTTTATTCTTAAAACCTCATGGGAGAAACAAAAAGAGTGAAGATAGTCCCCAATTTAAGACGGTTCTATGTAGGATTTTTCAACTTTATGATGGTGCAAAAATGATACCCATTCAGTATAGTATTCAATAAATTCTGTGAGATTTTCAACACTTTATTATAAACTAGGCTTTGTGTTAGAAGATTTAGCCCAACGATAGGCTAATGTAAGTGTTCTGACCACGTTTAAGGTAGGCTAGACAAGCTATGATAATCGGTACGTTAGGTACATTAAATGCATTTTCAACGTACAATGTTTTCCATTTGTGACAGGTTTATCAGGATGTAGCCCTGTCATAAGTTGAAGAGCATCTGTGTATGGAATAGGTCTGTCCTTCTGCAGAAAAATGTAGAAAGTGTATGAAATGATTAGAGGGCAATTCAAGACAGCAGATAATCCCGTGATAAATTCCAAAGGACTGAAGAGAAGGCATTATATAACCGGCAGCACTATTAGTAACTTTCTTTCCATTCATCCCCAGGAGATCATATTCTTCCTTACCAAGGACTTATTCAGTGTTAGTAACAATCTCAACTATACATTTCCAGGCTCTGACATACTCAAAGCTGTCAATATCCTATTGTCCCTTTCAAAACAGTTCTTACAAAATCGCCTCCCTTCCTGTTCCTTTATCCCTCAGCTCCTACAGTTTCTAACCTTCAACCCCTTTTTCTCCCTGCTCCTCTATAAGCCTCACTTCGGGCTAACAAACCTTGCATGTCCCTCACCTCTCCGCCCACGTTATTCATCTACTGAGAGGTGAGCACTGACTGACTCCCTTCTGCCCTCTGCAGAAAATTCATGTAACCAGTCTGGGACTTAAGAGCCCTACAAGCCTGCCCAGCACTCAACAGCACTGGCCTCATTACCGTACTCACCCCGCCCCCTGTCCAGTCTTAAGACATTTTTTCACTACACACTTTGGTGGAAATATTACCTAAGTCGGTATTCCACCATATGCCATTAGGACAGATACATTCCTCCACTTTAGAATTCAACTTTGGTTGGGTAAATGTCCCCCACTTCAGCAGTCTAAGGCCACCGTCTGGGAGGAATTTAGGCTCTGCATGAGCTACAAGAGGCATATTCCACCCTCCCTCAATGAATGCAGCTACAATTGAAGAATAAACATCGAATTTATGGTGAAGGTTGCGTGGAAGAATGGTGCAACCACTGATGCTTTATGTAAAGTTTACGGGGACAACTCCCCAAAGAAACCAGCAGTTTACAAATGGATAACTCATTTTAAGAAGGGATGAGACAATGTTAAAGATGAAGCCCACGCAGCAGACCACATCGATTTGCAAGGAAAAACTTAATCTCATTCGTGCCCTAAGAGGACCAATGATTAATAGCACAAACAATAGCCAACACCACAGACATCCCAACTGGTTCAGTTTACACAATTCTGATTGAAAATCAAACTGGAGCAAACTTTCCGCTTGGGTGCCAAAACTGTTGTGCCCAGGTCAGCAGCAGACAAGAGCAGAGCCTTCAGTGGAAATTTTAAGCACATGGCATCAAGATCCTAAAACATTTCTTCAGAGAATCATAACAGGATATGAAACACGGCTTTACCAGAATGATCCCCAAGACAAAGCACAATCAAAGTGATGGCTACCAAGAGGTGGAAGTGGTCTAGTCAAAGTAAAAGCAAACCAGTCAAGAACAAAAGTCACGGCGACAGTTTTTTGGCACGTTTAACGCACTTTCCCTGTTGACTTTTTGCAGGGCTAAAGAACAATAACATCTGCTTATTATGATAGTGTTTTGAGAAAGTGAGAAAAACACCTGGGAAAGCTTCACCACGACAATGCTCCTGCTCGTTCCTCTCAGCAAACAAGGGCCATTTTGTGAGAGTTTTAATGGGAAATCATTAGGTACATACCTTACACTCCTGATTTGGTTCCCTCTGACTTTTTGTTTCCTGATCTTAAAAAATCTGTAAAGGGCATCCATTTCTCTTCAATTAATAATGTGAAAAAACACTGCCTTGACATGGTTAAATCCCCAGGACCCTCAGTCCTTTAGGGAAGGACTAAATGGCTGGTATCATCACTTACAAAAGTGTCTTAACCTTGATAGAGCTTATGCTGAAAACTGAAGTTTATATTTCTATCTTTAATTCCATGTTTCTATGAACTTTTTGAAGTCTCCTCTTAAGCCTGTGGATTCAAGCAACTTGGCAAAACCCAAACAGGTTAACCCCAAGAAACCCATGCCAAGACACAATGCAAAGCCACCTAATGGGATATGAAGCTGAAAACAAAGTGTAAAAAGGAGAAGTGAGGTCAAGAAAAATAGATGTGATGAGTGAGACAAGAGAAGAGAGGGTTTAAAGAGATTGACAAACGGTTGTTTCATGTGTCAAAGTCTAGGGCACCAAGAAATGGACTTCAGTATGATCAGCCTTGGTCAGCTGTTCTCATACTTAAGCATGCATCAGAATCATAGGCTTATAAAACACCAGATCACTCGGCCTCATCCCTAGTTTGGTAGGTCTATGATGGGGCCTGGGAATCTGCATTGCCAACAACCTCCCAAGTCATGCTGATGTTGATGTCCCATTTTGAGAACCATCAGTTTTAGGTATAGTCTTTTAAGAATTGTTAGGGCTTTGACATTCAAAAACATCTGTTGAATCAGCCCATATACGAGTGAAAAGGTGTCAGATTTGCAGGTCTCTAACTTGAGGAAGACATGTGAGTGCTTAGGGGCAGGAGCAGGTGAGTCAGCAGGGTAATAGGCACTGATATCTGCTGACATTTTGTGCATATAAAAGATCTCTTCTGTTAACTGGATATCATGGCTAAACCACTGGGAGATGTATTTCCCTTTCTAGTTCCACTAAAATTCTTTTTTAATTTGTCACTGAACAACTCACAGCAGCCCTCCAGCAGATGAAAATTTTATCAAAGGCTCCTCAGCTCCACTTTGCAGACAATCATCTGTTCCCTCTATCGGAGCACTTGAATAGATGCAAATATATTTTGGCAGTCAAGCATAACACATTCAGATGCACCTAAGTATAAATTTCCCAGATGCTGTTTCTGCAGCACTTCTAAAAGGAGAGATGAACATTCAACGGATCTGACAAACCAGCAAGAAGACCAAAGGAATCCACTTATATGAATGGAAAAATTAATTATATTTAACAACTATTAGCTTTAAATAACACATTATAGTAAAAAGAGAAAAATAATAATTAAAATAAGAGAATAACTCCCAGGAATTGTAGGACAAATGCTGAAATACTTTTTGAATTATAATGCATTTGACTGTTGTACCATTTCATATTAAGCATATTTAATAAAGGAAAAATCTAGGGTCTAAGACTCCCAAGAAGAGCTTAAGGCCTATGGACTAGATATCATGGTCAAATTCATGCTTTCTTCTCTAACAATGGCCTCTTCTTTCTATGGAATCACAGTATAGACTCATGAGAGTGAGGAGAAATAAGCATTGTAGAACACAGCAATCAAAGATCATGGTTAGATGTAATGCTATATACCCCATGCATTATTTCAGGGAGAACTCAAAAAAGAGGAGAAAAATTTCCTATGCCAGGCTTTAGGCAACATGCATTACGTAAGTTATCACAATTAACGTTCATAATATCAGCAAATGCTTTTCATTTTAGTGAAGACACTACCAGATGAAAACAATGGCTATAATTTAAGGCAGGGGAAATAGTTTATGTAATCAGAACGAAGCAAGGCTATTAACTGACATAGGTATAGAATTTGTTCCCAATGGTGACAATCTGCTAAATTTAGATAAATCTCCTATTAGTTAGCATTCACATGTGTATTAAGTAATTTAGATAAGGAAGTGGTAATTACTATCATGTTTTTTAATGGGACAGCCTAACTAACACATTTCCAAATGAACAGCAATTTACTAATGAAAAGAGACATCTGAATACCAAATATCAGCAATAAACTAAAACTAAACACCGGTAGTGAAAAGGTGGGAAGCTGCTGGTCGTGTAAGGTGAACCAGGAATCCAGTCAACTGTGGAGTTAACGTGGTTAGCAATCAATGTGACTTGAGTTTCCACCATCTGTATTCTCCAAGCTTGATACCTTTTCCTTTTATAAAAGGGAAGGGCTACTTGGGTGTGTTTCAAAAGATTTCTTTCTATTATGCCCTTCCTGGATCCAATCAATGGGCCAGATACCAGTGAGGTCCATTGTGATGACAGAGACAATGAATCAGGAAAGGCCCTAGGCCAGTAACCACTCCAGTTAACCAGAAACTGTGACTACTAGAACAACAAATTGGGAGATCAGGGTTATCTGAGCTTCATGATCCTAGGGCTTCGGGTATGACCCAAGCCTGGCTTAAGAGCTGAAGAGACGACACAGGACACACAGTATTAAGCTACAACTATTTAAGTTGCAGAGAAATTAAGTATGAATTTGTGCATATGAGCAATAATGAATGGTCTGCTGTAATTTTTTTTTTTTTTTTTTTTTTCGAGAGTGTGGGGGAAAGGGTGTTGATCCAATATGGCAATTATACAGCTATCCCCAGACCCATCTCCAAGAGGCTTGCCTGCCATCTGTTAATTCAGAAAATTTGGCTTTGTAGAAATTGACTAAGGCAGGATTGTGCAGAAACATGATAGACAATTTACTTAAAAATTTGTTTTACGGAGAAAAAGCTAAGATAGTTTCTGGAGCATCAAAATGCTACTGTGTTTAATACTGTTCCCCATTCATTATGTTTTAATGAATCCTATATACTTTGTATTTTTTTTTTTTTGCCTTAGACTTTTTTTTTCTTTAATAAAGGCTTACAGATAAAGTTGAAAATCCTTTCGTAGCTCTGCCTGATCAAACCCCATCCTTCTTCTCCAGTGGTTAAACACCATTCTGATGTAGGGAGGTATCAGTTCCAGCCACGTTTTTATAAATGTTTACTACATATTTTTTCATAACCACAAACAATACATCGCTTTGTGTTTAAAAAAATCATGTTCCAGTTCTCGTTTTAAAAACAGCAAGAAAGGTTAGGTAGAGAACTCTAATCCTTAATTTCTGAAGGACTGTAGATGTTTTTCCCTTACTGAGATCTTTCAGTCTTAAAGTATGTATAATTAAAAAATAAAAACCAAGTTGTCTTCTTGCTTCCGCCATGAAATGCTTTGAAACACAAAGTCATCTTACATTTCACTGCCCTAAGACTTGCTAAAGACATTTGTACTCAGTGCACAGCGTTTTAACACCTTCCAACACAGTATTTTTATGTGTATTCCATTAACAGTGATACTGAGAAAGCTGTTCATAGCACAGCAGAATGCCAGAGGAACTCAAGCCCATCAGATCTGAAGATCTTGGCATCATGGCAATAAAACAATTAAGAGCATCCTGCAGGGAAAAACAATTCCCACAATTAACCTTTAATGCCAACTACTACCACTACTTTCTTAGGACAAGTCACATCTTCAATATGAAGATCCAACATGTAGCTCCTAACTTGAATCACTAACCAGAATAGGCATATTTTTAAAATGGATGTTTAACTTAGAGAAAAATTTAAGATGAAAAAAAAACCCACTTAATAAAACATGTGCCTCTAATCCCAGCTACTCGGGAGGCTGAGGTGGTAGGATTGTTTGAGCTCAGGAGTTCATGACCAGCCAGGGCAACGTAGTGAGACCCTGTCTCAAAAATAAAAATACAAATAAAAAGATACTTAATAAAAATACTGCATAGGAGATATATTATTTAGGTACCATGCCTCAATTCATAAACAAATGAAAAACCTAATCAAAGCTGTATAAACAACTTCTTAAAACTAAATAAATAAGTTGATAATCTTTTTTTATAGGGAAGAGGAAGAGTAGAAGGGTAACACACCAAAACCAAATGTTAAATTTTTAGGCAGCGCCCATATTAAAAAGTATATGCTCTAAAAGTTCCTTTTTCAGAATGTTGTTTGGAATTCAGTACTGATTTTCCCATAGGCAAATCTGCAAGAGACTATTTAACCCGAAGACAGCAGGAACAGTAGTCACTGCAATCCATAATCCACTCAGCATCAGGGGCTGTACTTGATGGAAACTCCAGGAGCTCCAGGGAAAAGCAGCTGGGGGCAGCGAACTACTGCGCGATAGTTCAAACGCAGGGGCAAAACGCCAGCTGGATCCAACAGCCAATGCTGATGTTTATGGGCTATTTCTGAGTCAAGAACTTCTTATACTAAAGAATCCTCTCTCAATCAATCCCAACTGTGTACAATTATGTTTGGAATTTTATATTCAGGAATAAACACAGCTCAACAAATATATATATGAAAAACCTTCAAAGTTTTATTGAAAGAAATAGATGAAAATTCAAATATAAGAGGCATAGTGTATAAGAAGTCTCAAGAGGGAAATATATTTTTAAAATGCAAATAAATCAAAGGATAGAATCTAACACCTCAAAGGATATTTTAACACAAAAAAAATACTATTCTAAATTTGTTTTTGAAAAAATTAATAGGCATGAATAGCAAAAAAACACTCAGATAAGAGATCAAAGCATATTATAAAACAACAAGCATTAAAACTGTGTGGATACTGGTACAAAAGCAGAAACACAGAGAACTGGAAGTGGGATGCCAAGGAAGAGATATAATGCTCTATGTGTTTTCATTTTTGGTAAAGTAAGTTTCTTCAAAAAGCGGGTGGGTATAAAGTAGAGTAAGGTTATGATAAATGGCATACCAATATGGGGACGAAAAGTTAAATTAGAGCTATACTGTATAAACCAATGAACCCCAGAAGTACTATAAATAAATATTTCAAAACAAAAACTTGAAAGGATAAAATAACTAAAGCATCAGGAAAATAACAGAAAGTAAAACCAAGTGCTTTCTAGTTCTGCGGCTGATTTTAAAATTATCAAAGAAATCACAAAGAAAAGAACAGTAGATTAAAGCAAATGAAAAGTAGCTTTAAAAAGTAACAAAATCATATATAAATAGAAAACACTATAATATTGGGAACATATCTAAATTGATATGAGAAAGTGGTTATAAGGAATTATAAGGGTAAACAGAGTATGCACTCAAATTAATCAGGAAAAAAAATACATGTTTTATTTCCCACAATTCTGGGAGGCAATAGTGAAGCTGCTCTACTCACAGGTTAGCAATGATTTCGAAAACCAATATAAGCGTATTGTAAAATCCTGTTAGAATAAACGCAGCCATCTAGGTAAGGTTACCTCCCTCTGGCTGAGGGAGATGCAGCCAATACAGGGATCTCAACTGTATGCATTCCTTATCCCTGGGGCAAAGAGATACTGTCTCTCGCCATGCCCCAGGTCCCAGCCCCTGCTGTCTGGAGAGACAATAGCAGAACCTTCACCTGAGGTTCCGATAGAGAAAAAGCAGGTGATCTGGCTGCGGTATAGACTCCACTTACATGATCCACTGGTGGAGATGTGTGCTAACTCTGCCCTTCAATTACCCGTGCTGTCAGCACTAAAGCCTGTGAGTTCCCAAGCAGGGACTGCCACTAAAGAGCCCTACACGGTGACTGCTTGCCTGTCAATTATGGTGACTTTCTGGGCACAGGACAGAGCTAGCCTTCCACCATGACTAATACTGCCATCTGGAAATAACCTGTTTCCCTATCCTATATTGCCAGAGTGCTCATCCTGGTTGCAAAAATGCAGCTTTGGTAATGATCACTGGGTGCTCACTGTGTCCTTTGCTTAGGTTGGTCATCTGCTACTGCTGCCCTCTGATCTTCCTGGGAAACTTCGTTTCGTGCTTGCCTTGCTTTTGGTGTGTCTGGTCATTCTTTGGCCAAGAGCACACCAAGAACCAAGGACAAACAAGATTACCAACCCTGAACCCTGAACCCTGACAAAAGGAACCAGGGCTCCTTTGAGAACAGGTTAGTCCCAGGAAAGTGTGAGATAAGCTTGGAATATCCTGTGTCAGCAAGTAAGGAAGTGCCCACAGACCATGGAGGACAAGCCAAAGGACACAGAAGCCAGCTTGAAGGAACTCTCATTGGCCAAATCTGGGACAAACTGAGTAGCAAAATAAATAATGATAAAACAGATCAAAACCTAGTAAAATAAAATAGCAAGCTGTATGCCCCTATTGATTTAATTAGATAAATGGCAAGAAGAGAAAGTTCTTTCCTATAATAAAAAACCAATTAATAAATGTAGAAAGAAGGATGAAATTTAAAAATCACCATTTGGCAACTATCAGAATAATTATTAATTCAGTAAAAAAAATGGATTCTAAAACCAGCGGGTGGAAGTATGACTAAGAATAGAATATTTATGATCTCAAAGTACCTTCCCGATATACCGATTAACAACAACGGGGAAAGGAGTAACTGCGCAGGGAAGAAACACGCGGCAAGCTCCATCTTGACTGAGAGACCAAAGTGAACAGCACCAGTAATGGGATAATGGAAATCGTGTCATACGATATGAGAAAAACACATCATGTCTCTGATAATCTTGTCAAAATGCACACTATCAGTCTAACCACGAGGAAACAAAGGTAAATCCTACATTCATGTAGAGGGAGGTTCTGCAACATGTCTGAGCTGTTTTCAAAATTGCCAAAATCAAAAAAGTCCAGGAAAGACCAAGGAACTGTGACTCTCTGGAGACTGAAAGAGACTAGAGTGATGTGGCAACCAAATGCCACACAGGAAACCAGACTGAGGAGGGACCCTAAGGAACACCGTTGGGGCAAATGGAGGAACTTGACTGGGGTCCGAGGACTGGATGGTAGAAATGTACCAGCATTAGTGTCCTAATGTGATGTCACTGTTTAAAGGAAACACACACTGAAGTATTCAAGAGTGGTGGGGCACCATTTCATTTCAAATAATTCTGAAGTTAAAATGTTCTCGGTACTATTCTTGGAGCTTTTCTATAATATTGAAGTTATTTTCTTTTTTAAAGTTATTTAAAAGAAAATAGGCATAATACCAAATCCTCTATGTATAATTATAACTATTCATAAGCATAAATAACGAAAATTAAATTATTAAAAGAAACTGTTGTGTTCAGATTTTGCATTTGAGGATTATTTTTTAACTTAGAAATTCCATTAGTGTCATATTTCCATAACAACTTTTAGGACAATTACATACATGTTCATGCTCAATTCAAAAAGACAGTGGGTATTATAAAGAAGCCCTCCAGCCAAACAGAAAACAGTATACTGAAGCAATAGTCTTCACCCTTGTTATACCTAATCAGTAATTAATTCTGAGAGGTGCATGTTCTCCTACTGCCTAGCCAACCTGTTTTCTCACAACAATATATACAAAGAACTCTGAAAATCAAAAACCAGATACCTTGATTTAGATGTGTGGCCTCCATGATCTGAACACCATTCACAGAACACTGAGACCCACTCAGCGGTATCAGAGTCACTGTCCCCCCGACATTTTCAAAGACACAGTGCTCACTCTCCAAGTCAAGGCCGTGAAGAACTAAGTTGAAAAAACAAAGGAGAAATAATTTTTTTTTTCCTTTTGGTATCTACTGCAATAATTCCCAGCTATTTATTCATTCACATGCTAAATACCCTTCCTTTCCTGTGTTAAGCATTGTGAGATGAACCTTGATGCTTAGTGAGAACAGTGAATTTTAGGAGCTCATGGCATCAGGGTCTGGCCATCACCTACATAAGGAAATAAGTTCTGGGATGTTAACGTATTTCATCCTTGGGGAGAAAACAGGTACCTTGTCTTCACTGAACACCATTGAGGTGCTCTGTTTGATACTGAATACATTTCCTCCACCAGCCATCAGAGGCCACAGAAAACTTCAGGGGCAAAAG
This sequence comes from Lepilemur ruficaudatus, assembly GCA_963574885.1. NCBI lineage: Eukaryota > Metazoa > Chordata > Mammalia > Primates > Lepilemuridae > Lepilemur > Lepilemur ruficaudatus. The sequence goes on from CAUYRT010040355.1 coordinate 20,824, forward strand.
GGCTCCTTGGGTCAAGGACTTATTTGGAGATGCTGTGTTCCAGGAGCAGACACCAAAGGTGATCTTAGCATGACCCAAGAGGTCTCCAGATGGTGCGCTGGGACGCCCACTGCCAGAGCCAGTGCCAGTTCTGAGAACTCTCCGAGCACATGGCTGCTAAGGTTTACCCATAAACGTATGGCTATGGATTCTTCTTATTTGAAGAATGTCCAGGCACAGATATGAATGCCCGTCAAATACACCTACACAATTTTTGGCACAGTTCTTGGCCAACTTCTCAGGAGTACAGACAATAGCTCCCATTCTCTCCACAGATTTGCACTATAGAACTTTGCTGATCACAGAAAACATGTGTTCTTACTACTCATCGTCTTTTATAGCTACCCCAAAGGTCAAATACATAACTCAATGATTAGAAGAAGAGGTTGAATGCCTAGCCTAGTTCTACTCAGAAACAGGTGAACCTGGGGATTTCTGGGAATTGGTTTTCATCTCTCCCAATCTCACAGTAAACAGTAAATACATTTAGGAATACGCCAGGATTGGCTTCATTAATAGCTCACATTTGGTGAGAAAGCAGGTTTATTGCCAGCAATTCTAAAAACAGCTGAGACAACGTAACTCTTTCCCTGCTAATCCCCACCTTAGGCCACCAATTGCCTAAGTTATGCTCTGAGAGCCTGGCAGGACCTCATCTACACAGGTTAAGTCACTGGTTATCTGGGTACCTTGGGAAGACTTTCGGGAAACCCAAAAAGTCACACCTCCGTATGTATGTATGCTGCGTTGTCTCCTACTTTCTGTTGTCATTTTGTGCAGGTAAGTGTCTGTATCCTTCCCATTAAAAAGGCCTTATGGCTGGGCACAGTGGCTCATGCTCCTAATCCCAGCACCTTGGGAGGCTGAGGCAAGAGGATCGTTTGAGGCCAAGAGTTCAACACCACCCTAAACAACATAATGGTACCCTGTCTCTACAAAAAATAAAAAAAAAATTAGCCAGGTGTGGTGGCATGTGCCTATAGTCCCAGCTACTCAGAAGGCTGAGGCAGGAGGATCACTTGAGCCCAGGAGTTTGAGGTTGCAGTGAGCTATGATGACACCACTGCATTCTAGCATGGGTGAATAGCGAGACTCTTTGTCTCCTGAAAGAAAAAAACAGGACTTACATCCTTTTTCTGTGTCCGTCGGCATATTTCCATCAATCATTGTCCCAATGTAACAAGTATAGAGTGATTTAAGTAACTGTACTCTTAAAGACCTGACAGGGTATAGAATGCATGTAGGGAAGGGAAAACATTCATAATTCCATTTTATTCATTAAATTAATTGTTTTGTTATTGACTTGAGTTGTGTTCAAAATGAGAAAAATACATATTGTCCAATACTATATTTGAAGTTTTCTTTTTCTATAATTACTTCAATGTCAGTTATTCAAAAGAAGGTTCATCATTAAATATGACCTTAAGAAATCACTGGTCGGGTACAAAGAACACTATTCTGCTGATGGGCATGCTACAAGTCCCAACTTAAGCATTATATAAAGTATCCATGTAACAAAAACATAGGTACTCCATTAATATTTTGAAATAAAAAAAAAATGCTGGGAAGAGATCATTGATAAAGATTCTCACCAATATCTTGCTCTGTTGAAGCATCTTCTCTACCAACATACGTCTGACCTTCCTGGGAAGAAAAGCCAAGCAAAATTTACTGGTAAGAACTTGTTTCTCCACTTTTCATTTAAGCCCAAGCAACATGGTGGCCAATGAGATGAACAAGGTCCTGGGAAGGCCACAGCCTCAGTGTAACTAGAGCTCACTGAGGTTCTGTAATGATGCCCCAGGTTGTCTGGAAAATGACAGTGCAATTCCTGAAGCTTAATGTTCAACAGTGTTTAGGCTTCTATTCTGGCACGCATTGGCAATTTGCTCAAGACAGTCGTCTCCCTGATGTTTCCATCCCTTCTGGGAAGTGTCTCCTCCAATGGCTATGGGTTTCTTTGTGCATAAGGATACAGAGTTTATGAGAGTCCGCAAAACATAAGGGGAGTGCTATTCTCATTGTAAGTCATGGATCAAAGAGGGGACACTAAAGTCAAGGTCACATAGGTAACCATTGATACAGATGTGGAATTCTGCACTCTTGACATCAATGGCCTGCTAGGAGCCAAGCCCAGTAATGATGGTGGGAGGTACAAATTTGTAATTCCACTAGGGACCAGGAAACTGTACATATAACGAAATCCCAGGTCTAGGGGTTTGCAACTTCTCTTCCGCAGTCTGTCTGGCTTTTTGTTCCTTACCTGCCTCTTACTGATTCTACAGAATAGAAGGCAAATGAATGTCTCATTGTTTAGCTTCAGAACTACATAAACATGGAACTTCAAAGGCCACAGAATCCCAAGGAATCATTTAAAATCCCCAAAGGGCTCAAGGATTTGTAGTATATTCTTTAATTTAATAGTTGTGTTCACGGCCATAAGGTATTATAACAAACTTTGCTAGTGTCTGAAGGGTAATCTGCAAAATTACAATGTTTCACTTAAGCGGCTCCTACCTTCAAGTGATATAAGATGATCCCAGTGCTCAGAAGGTCATCATCAATGCCAATCAAATGCGGAAGTTCGGAATCCAAAACAACTCCAATCCCTTCTTTCCTAAGGGCTAGAGTTTGCTCCTGAAATTAAGAGGAAAAGAAAAGGAAATGATTACTTTGAGAAAAAGAACTTCATATTAGGTGTTCTTTAGATTGTTACCATGAGCAATATTTTCTCTCTCCTCTAAAAACACCGCAAGAAAAATGGACCTTAATCTTTCTCCATGTTGAAATCCTGGCAGGTGGTAAGCAAAGAGAACTTGAAACATATAAAAAGCTCAGTGTAGAATGAATTAAATTTAATGTCTGATATATAACCTCTACAAAACCTCTTAGGAAAGGTTCTAGGACTACCCAAACGACAGCACAATCTTTCTCTTCTTCAGAGCCTTAATTTCATTTAATATATAGATGCCTCCTGAACTGTTGGCTTTTGTCTGCAGCTACCACGGTTGACCTCTACATGTCTTGGGAGGAAGCCTTTCCTGGGCATCAGCTACCCCTGAACCAGTGGTACCCAACCCGCTGCCGCCTGCACTTCAGCCTCTCCTATCCACAGGGTCATTCCCACTTACAGACAAATCTGCCACAGACCTCTCACCACCTACCACCACCTCCCTTGGCCTTGCATCTCCCTCCAGCTACCACCACTTTCTGTGTCCCTTTAAAGAAAATCACCTCTTGCAAGGTGCCCGGCTAGCTCAGTCGGTAGAGCATGAGACTCTTAAAGAAAATCACCTTTAAAAAGTTCCCTATACTAGTAGTTCTCCAATTCTCCCCTCTCACTCTCTCTTGAACCCACTCTATGAAGGCTATCCTCCTTGGGACTCCTCTCTGCCCACATTCACTCCCTTGATGGTCTCCTACTGTCTCTTGACTTTACCTGCCAACTGTATGTTTATGACTCTCAAATTTAAATCCCCAGGGCAGACCTCTCCCTTCAATTCCATACTCAGGCATACATACTCACCCATCTCAGCATATCAGTGGGGATACCAAACAGGCAGCTTAAACTTAATACTTTAAGAAAACCAAGCCGTGATTCCCCTGCCTCCAACACCTGTAGGCTATCCCATCCCAGAAAATGTGAACCGTCCTTACAGTTGCCTGGACCAAAACCCATGGCTGTACATTGCTGCTTTCTTCTCTAAACTCTAAATATTTAGTGTTGACTCCACCTGCAAAATATGCCAAATTTGGTAATGTCAAATCCCCTGCACCTCTCCTCCCTGGCCCAAACTTAGCAGCCAAAGGGATGTCAGGGTAGGCCACTCCTCTCAGATCCTTTAAACGGTCTCCCATTTCACTAAGACAAAGCCAGAGTCTTTGCAGTGTTCTATAAGGTTCTACATGATCGCATCCCTTGCCCATCTCCCACTCTCATCTCCTGCCCCCTCCCTCTTGCTCGCTCCTCTCTAGGATCTGTAGCTCCTAGGTGTTCCTCAAACTCGCCAGCCTGCCCACATCTCATGGCTACACTCGCTGTTTCCTCTGTCACTGCTAATCCTTCTCATCCCCTAGAGCAAAGATTCTTGATCTCAGCACTACTAACATTTGGACCAGATAACTCATTCCTCTGCACTGTAGGATGTTTAGCAGCATCCCTGCCTCTACCACTGTAATAGATACGAGTAACACGCTAGCCTCCCCCAAGGTTGTGACAACTAAACATGTCTCCAGACATTGCCAAATACCTCTTGTGGGACACAATCAGCCCGGTTAAGAAGCATCGCCCTAAATACATACATAACTTGGCCCCTTACTTCCTTCGGGTCTCTGCTCAAAGCCACTTTCCCAATTAGCCCATACAAAGTAGCAATTACCAACTTTCCTCATGCTGATTTGATTCTCTCCTTGGCAATTATTATTGTATATTGTATATTGCATATTACAATATACAATTATATTGATATATACATACATGTTTATTACCTATTCCCTGACTAGAACATAATCCAGTACCTAATTTCATGTCTGATGCATAGTAGCTCCTCAATTAACATTTGTCAAAGGCATGAATAAATAAGTAGGTGCGCAGAGTTCAGAATTTGGAGGGCTATAGGAAGGAGGGTCAGAGGCAACCCCTGAGTGAAGATGTCCATGTCTTAACATCAGGCCCGTCTGGCCCCAAGACAAAAGACCTCTAAAATCAGCCTTAAAGGGAAGTCTGAAATGGAAGCAGACAAGTCCCAGAAGACTGAAGGTAAAAATATCAGTCTTGAGGTTGGGCAGTGCCAAGTTCAGACTGAGTCACACCTAAGAGCACGACACTGTGCTGTGACTGTAGGTGTGATGGGAGCAACATAGGAGCAAGTTCCAAGTTGCCAACCTGGGCTCCTGGTGGCAGATGCTCCCCGGAGAATCATCTCCCCTGCCCTCACCTACTCCTACAGTCAGACGCAGTGACCAAAACACATCTCTGTCCCCAAACACAATCGCAACTGCTTACATTCCTGGAAGGAACAGATGTATTTTGTGGCATTTAAATATTAAAACAACCTACAGAGTCTCCAATTCTCTAGGTGATGCATCCAGAACTTCTCAAGCTAGTGTGAGACCATCACAGCAAAACTCAGACCTTGCAGACAAGGGAGCTCCTAGGTGGTTCTGGGCCAGGGCAGTGGAGACAAAGAAGTCCCTCAGGCCCTCTCTGCAGACATTTAAGTCCCAAATGAATACACAAAGACCTGGAGACATGCAAGAGAGTGATAAAATGAAGTGGCAAAAAAGGATGGTTAAAAAAAAAAAAAACATAAAAATTACCACTTGAAAAAAAGCAATTTAACAACCATTAAATAGACACACAGAGAGAATGACCAACGCGAGGTCAGAGGCTCAGTAACATTGATTTACTATAGCAAGGCCTGTGCAAATCTTAGCTAAAAGGAGCACTCTACATAAACCAACTCCTACTCGTACCTCCCCAATATTAGCAGAATTCATGCTTTTCCTCCTGCACAGAATTCAAGCAAAAGTGGCAAGTATGTGATTTTTTTTAAAAAAAAAAAGATTTATTACAGGGGAGAATTTAATCACACAGCTTCATTTCATAAAACAATGTCCTCACGGGAAGGAGAGGTAGCTCTGAACTGTGACAGCACTACACACACGGTAAGCAGCCCCGTGGCAATAAACTGTTCCAGGCCTTTAGGTCCACGTGAAAAGGAGAGTGACCGTTCTCTTAAGTCCAGAGGCATATGTACCTTTTTTCTACACGAAAGGGGATTATAACCACCCCCACTACAAAAGCAGTATTTTAAACTTTAATAGCTCCCACTCAAAGTAGAGAAATTGCTTTGGACTACATCCCAGTTTAATTTAATATTCTTTTTTTAACCACTGAAAAACACTTTTGTTCTTCCCTGAAATAAGTCTCACAGACATTGAAAAGCATTGGAAATTCATAGCTTCGGAGCCATTAGGTCAAAAGCCTTCCTTGTTCCTGCCCCCCCCAACACGTACACGTACACAAACACACACACCCATGCAAGCACATGCTCACATGTACTTCCATAAATGTAATGGGTAAAACCTGAAGAGAAAGTTTTCCAGGACTGGAAGTGGGGGGAGATGAATTTATGATTAATGCTGCCCTAAAGCTCTATGACATTCAAGCTGCAATCAACTACATGATATTATAAAAGTGTCACCTCATAAAACTGGAAACGAGGGTTTAAATCATTGCTCAAGTGAAAAAGTAATTTCAGACAAAAATATCTATCACGTATAAAATATTTATTGAGTGGCATCTACTGTTATACATAATTTATGAAACACCTTTTGGCTAAGATGGAATCCTTAACATCGCAGAGCGGGCCACCCTCCCCCAACTCCAGGCACACGGGGTCCCAAAGAAAGAAAAACGTAAAATGCACATGGTAGCACGCATTCTGCACTGAAACACAGTTTTCGGCAACCAAGCTTATTTGGGTGCAAAGGAAACTACAGACTTACTAAAAGTGTCAAAACATAGTATCAGCTTATTTTAAACATCACGTTCACTACATTTGCAAATAATATACTCAACATGTTTTCTCTTCAACCTCCAGACACCTATTCAGGTAAAATACCTCTGAATTTAAAACACATGTCCAGTGCTGCAGCTATCACAGAATCACTTCTCCTGCATTCCAGGGGAGAAGACCACACAAGGACCGGCTCACTGGGGGGAGTCCCATGTAACCCCCATAATGGTTTACTAGGTTGAGCAGGGACTCTACCTCTTAATCACAACGACATTCTTAGTATCCAGCACTGCGCCTTGTAAAACTCAACAACTTTCTTGGATAAGTGAAAACCAATATAAAAACTTATTAATATAAACAACAAAATATATGTATTTTTTTCCCTCTTGGGAAGCCTAAGATCTAGATCTTGCTTGGAGAAAGTTGGGAAAACTTTTCATGTGTCTGCTCCGTGTAAATTAAAATCTCTTTGAGAGTAAAAATTGTGTTTCCTCACACTGAGTATGTTAGGAAAATGGAGCAGCACCAGGCACACAGTAGTTATCCAGTTAGGTGCTGATTATTTGGCACTACAGAGAGAGGTTTTTAAGTGGTACTTTTTTTCTGAACGGCCAAGAATTAAATGTGCAATCTTTTTGTGAAAATTTACGCTTGCTATGGAGAATTATATATTTCCCTAAGTAGTGGAATTTTGTAGAGTGGGCTCACATCACTAAGTGTAATTTCTGCAGTCCCGACTACAAACAGCAGATGTGCAGAGGGGCGGGGAGGGGGACGCCACAATCAGAGTTTAGAGCACATGCCCATTGCGGGGCTTGAGGTGGGGGAGTCAGGCAGCCTGGAAGACCTTTATAAAAAAAATAAAACTATCCTCTAGTAAAGCTACGTTTTTTAATTTTAAAAAACTGCACGTGATTTTGTTTAAATTTAAAAGAAGAAAAGAAATTGAAGTATTTGTTGAATTTCAATCAGAAGAAGAATGTTTCTTCATTAGAAGAGGTATTTCCTAAAATACCCAAGTCAAGACATTACGAAACATATTCACTATATATATATATATATATATTTTTTTTTTTTCATGCACACTTTGGTTTTAAGCACCATTACCAGAGTGTGTAACTGTTTGAGAATGTCTGCCTCTTGCCTGAATGACATTGTAGCTGTGTCGATTTGGGGCCACTTGTTGGGTCATACCATACTTACTTTCCCTCGGAATGTTAAAGACACGGCTCCACTGTCTTCAGAAACTGAGTGCTACTCTAAGGAAATACGAAGCTGGTCTGACTTTTAATCCATGGTAGATAATTTGGTTTTCTGTCTGGATGTTTAAAGAATGTTTCCTTTCTCCTTGAAATTCAATAGCTTAATTAGGATAGATCTCTGTGTTGAACACTCTGTACTCTACATTTTCCCAGAACACAATCCATTCTCCTAATCCGCAGATTCGGTTCTTTTGTTCATTATTTTTCATTTCAGAAAACTTGTCGTGTTTTATTTTCCATTTTGTTTCGTATGTTGACAGTCTACTTCAGGGACAACCAATTGTCCTTATATTACACTGCCTTTGTCTTCTACATCTTTTAGCTTCTGATTGCTTTACTATCTTGATTGTTACATTGATGTTCTATGAGATCATCGAGCCTTTACTCTCTTAGTAATTGGACTTTCAGTGGCATCTATTCTTTTCCTTGATATTCTTTAATTTTATTTATTCATCCTGCAATGATGTTGTTTCAGACCTCAAAGTCTTTCTTTAGTTCTGTGGATCTCCCTTTTTGCATCTCATTCTGCTTTTTATCATCATCTTCTTTGTTTGTTGAATTCATATGTCCCATCAATTTGTTCCACAGAATGAAACAACTGTAAGGAATTCTCTCCCATGCCTTGAAGTATGCTTGCATGTAGACAGGGATCATTTATCTTCTGCATGCTACATTTGCTTTTCTTTCTTTCTGTCTGTGCATCCATGGCTACTGTTACGTATATAACTTTCCTACTTCTTTTCTTCATCTGTGTATGCATAGGTGAATCTGTCTAAAAATTCCATATGCTCTAAATACAGGATGAGCAACTCCTGGACACTTGCCCTGCCACATCTGCAACCTTTCTAGTTAGAATATTGAGTAATCTGCATTCTGTCCACTTTTCTCTAGCCAGATAAAATGACAGCAATGGCCAGGAGATCTCAATTGAGGCACTTTTGCAAAGGCCTTGTTTGAGTGCCTAGGCTCTGCGTCTCTTACTGAACTCCCTCCTCCTGCCTGAGCAGAGACTCCGTTCCCACAGGGAGGGAGGGGGCTGGATGCACCCAAGCTTCTCACTGTTTCACCAGGCCCCACGTACAACAGAGTCAGCCCTTCACCTCATTCTAGTTACCTCCTCAGGCATTGCTATTACTCCTCAATAAGGACAGGAAAATCAATTTGTTCCTCCCCAGATTTGAGGATATTGAGGAGGGTTTTTAGAATCCTCACTGATTCAACTCCTCAGGTACAGGCTTAGGAATATCCTCTTCGCAATCATCCCTCTTCCTCGGCAGCCGGCTCATGACCTTTCCTCGTAAGCTTCCTCCTAGCGATTGCAACAGCAATATTGCTGCGGGGGAGGGGGGGGCTCGGATGTTTGTTTTGCTTTTTATTATTATAATTTCTTCATTTCTTTGAAATTTGTGATGTCATCTCCAACTGCCTCTTTAACATCAAAGTCAGGAACAGGATTTCAAAAGGCTACCAAAAAAAAAATAAGAAAGAAAACAAGGGGTGCTCCTGATTTTGGGGAATTTCTTGAGCAAAGATACGGAGGCTGAAACCATGGGCATGCAATCACCCCTTGAAACCCTCTGGGGATTCGCTTCAGGACCCCCGTGGACTCCAAAATCTGTAGAGGCTCAAGTCTCTGATACAAATACAAAGAATTTGCACACAACCTACACACATCCTCCTGTATACTTTAAATCATCTCCAGATTATTTATAACAGCTAATACCATGTAAATAGTTGTTATACTGTATTGTTTAGGGAATAATGATGAGAAAAAGTCTGTGCATGTTCAGTACAGAGGCAACCATCATAGACCTAACTACCTAGTACATGTGAGCAACAATGTAACATTTCCTGGAGTTTTTTCCCTAATATCTTCAATCTGCAGTTGATTGAAACTGCAGATGTGGAATCTGCAGATACGGAGGGCTGGCTACGTACATAAGGAACCGCTGCACATCCAGTTTAGTTAACAAACCTGGGGAAATGGTCTGGAAAGTCAGGCAGGTGGGTCATTATTTGATTCAGAGACTGGGAAGTCACTGAAAATTTTGAAAATTTTTGAAAATATTTCAGAATATTTCAGAAGACAAGTCTGGCAAGAATATGTAGGATAAATAGGAATAGAGGGAAAACATGGGTGGGATTAAAAAGGAAGGGATGGGCTGGGCGCAGTGGCTCACACCTGCAATCCTAACACTCTGGGAGGCCAAGGCGGGCGGATCGTTTGAGCTCAGGAGTTCGAGACCAGCCTGAGCAAGAGCGAGACCCCATCTCTAATAAAAAGATAGAAAGAAATTATCTGGACAACTAAAAATATATAGAAAAAATTAGCCGGGTATGGTGGCGCATGCCTGTAGTCCCAGCTACTCAGAGGCTGAGGCAGGAGGATTGCTTAATCCCAGCAGTTTGAGGTTGCTGTGAGCTAGGCTGATGCCACGACACTCTAACCCAGGCGACAGAGTTAGACTCTGTCTCAAAAAAAAGAAAAATAAAAGGAAGGGATGGCTTGAGAGACACCATAGGGGCAGACGGACTCTATACAGGCTGACTGACCTTAAGTAAAGGCATTCTCCTCAACTGCTTTAGTCCTCTTTATGAGAAATATGGAAATTAGAGAATTGAAAGAAAATCTGAAAAATGCCAAAAGATTTTTATTGCTAGAGGGAAAAAAAAATCCTGACATTTCCTTGTAACACTTTCCAAGCAGCTCAGCAAGTGAATATTGTTCACATGTAAAAAAATCACTCACCAATTTGACTAGCAAGGGTTGTCTAGTAGTTTGCATGTTTTTAAAAAATAACATAAAAATGCTAAAAGTCATTGTCAACACAAACCAATTAGCTCTGAAATCCTGAAAGTAAGCCACAGGCTGGCATGTACGCAGAAGCTATTGTTCCTGGTACAGTAGTCTCCCCTTGTTGCTATGTACTACGTTGACATGTACTACGTAGTTAGGCCTATGATGGTTGCCACTGTTCTAAACATGTACAGACTTTACCTTGTCATTGTTCCCTAAACAATACAGTATAACAACTATTTACATAGCATTTACATTGTATTAGATGTTATGAATAATCTGGAGATGATTTGAAGGATATGGGAGGATGATGTGCAGTTTCACTTTGCATGATTTCAGATGCCCAAGGTCAACCATGGTCCCAAAATAGGTGAGTACAGTACAGTAAGATATTCAGAGAAAGAGAGAGAGAGAAACCACATTCATATAACCTTTATTATAGTATAATTGCTCTATTTTATTATTAAGTATTGTTAATCATTTCCTGAGCCTTATACATTAAACTTTATTATAGGTATGTATGTATAGGAAAACAAGATAGTATATGTAGGGTTCGAAACTACCTGAGGTTTCAGGCATCCACTGGGGGTCTACTGTATATTCTTTTCCACACAAAAAGAATCACATTCATCCAACAGAGAGAGATGCAACATCCAACGTCACCAAAATTATCAGGAAGTCAACAAAGCTCTATCTGTCAACTGCCTGGACTACCATCCTGTCTTCCTCCCACTTTGTCCATTCAACCTGAGCAAGCTATGATCAAAAGGGATAAGAATCTCCTTCACACTCCTCCAGAAAATAACCTTATTTTTGCTGTGTTCCCAGAGAACAATGAAGTGAGTGAACACAGTATTTGCAGGCTGGTAACATTTTCTATGTTCCTGCAAACCTGACTGGTAATATGCAATCCTTCTTGTGAGGGCTCTATTAATTATGCTCTTTGAATCATAATCAGATTTGAAAACAAAGCAAAAACAGAGTAAGGGAAAAACGAGTTTGTGAAAGTTAAAGATTGGAAATCTACTGGGGATCAGCCTCTACTGGACCTAGGCTCCAGAAAGGAACAGGTTCAGGTGGGAACGTAGAGTTCGCAATCCATAGGTTGAAAAACAGAAGAAGAACGAAGTGGGTCAACCCAGAAGTTGCCTTTGATCCCTCTCTTAGCCTCAAGCCCCACAGCCAGACCATCAGCAAGTCCCATCAGCTCTACCTGCGTAATATATACAGTCTGAATCATCCACGACTTTCTGTCTCCACTGCTACTGGCCTGGTCCCAGCTACCTCCACAGCCTGCCTGGAGGCTCTGACATCCCCTAATTGATCTTTCTGCCTCTTCTCTTGCCACTCTATGATCAATTCTCCATATGGCAGCCAGAGCCACCTTTTCAAAATGACAAAAGATCACCTGTATAATGCTACAATGGTTTCCCACACATCTGGAATAAAATGTCCCCCATATCTCATTTCACTTTGGCCCTGAGCCCTCTCTGACCTCACCCCCCTCCACTCCCCACTCGACTCCCAACACTCCAGCCATGGTGGCTGCCTCATTCCCGCTGCAGGGCCTCTCCATGTGCTATGCTGCCTGCCTGGGCAACTCTCCCCCCAGATCTCTGTGGCTTGCACCTCTCGTCAGTCTGCCCGTATTGCACACTCTGACTGTTCTCTTAGGGATCAGAGACACCAGTTGAGTGAGACCAACAAGGTCCTTGCTCAGAAGAAGCTTGCCTCCAACACAAGTAACCCTACCCGATGACCAGGCACACTCTACCTACCACTCTACTTGGCTTACTGTTTCCAGAGCAATCAAGGCAATCAAAATTTCTCATACGTCAGTTTACTGTCTGCCCCTGCAGAAAGAAAACAGTGGGTCCAGGCCAACATGTCAAGCTCAGGGAAGGAGAGATCGGAATGGGGCCAAATTACTCAACAGTATCTAGGGCCAGGACTGTTTCTTATCAGTCCTTTTTTTGTGAACAGGAAAAAGCATCTCTTGAACCTCAAAACAACGATTGATATGGCCAGAATAAATCAGAACCTAATAAGGAAATCATGCTAAAATGTTAAGATTTGATTCTAACAATCGTCATAAATAATTTAATAGGTGTCAAAAAACCTACTATATATAGTAACACAAAGCTGATATCAGATTGGCACCTATTATACCACTGGGATAAAATAAAAATGCAAAAACATTACTTTTTCTGTGACTTTGAAACAATCCCTATTACAGTACCTATGGTCAAAAAAACCACATTTAGAACAGATGGTACACAGTCCCAGGGCCCACCAGGAAAGAACTAGGAAGAGAAGAGCCTGGCTGCCACCTACTCCACGGTACTAACAAACCTAAATATCCTGGCATCACTGGCAGTCAGCCCCTAAACAGTAAATATAATTAATATTGCCCATTTAATGAACAGAAACTCTTGGGGCAGTTCAATTTCCACTACATTTCCCACTGCAGAAACATCATTCTTTATGCAAATGCCAAACAGCTGACTGTTGGCATGCAGCTCTGAGAAGATGCTGTGTAGATCTTTCCAACGAAACAGTCCTCTCCACTGGCTGAGCAAATCGCCCAGATGTCAGTATTTAAATTATGCAAAATGCATAATACCAATTAAAGAAATTACGTGTGAAAATATGCAGGAGCAAATTTCCTCACATTAATATTTAACTAGACTTTTTAAGTAGAGGAGGATCTTGAGATCACAAGTACTTTAGGATATCTGACCTAAATGGAAACCCAAAACATTCATGAGCATTCACCAGAAGGTCCCGCAAGAGCACTTTCTAGATAATGCAAACTTTAACTCAAGGTAAGCCAGTTAAGTGAAAGGATTGCTTTAAATGGGATATTGTAACCAAGAACACATCAATCCGACATTGGTCTTAAACTTTGTTCTTAAAAAGGCTGGCCTGCTCTTGTTTCTCACCCATGGAAATACGTGAGGCTCATCTCCTCCTCTCAGCCTTTGCTCAAGTGAAAATGTCCTCTTGCAACAGCCCTCAGGTTCCCAATCTCACCCATCTTTCCCCTCTCCCAGGAACCATTTAGAACCTACGTAGGTCCACTGTAACCACTTCCTCTGCACAGACCAAAGCTATTCAGCCTCATCTCATGTATCTTAGTCAAACAGGCCAGTGACTTTGCACCCATGCATTGCATGTTTCTTTGCTAACCAGTGGATTACCCAAGGAACTTTCAAAAAGTACCATGCCTGTACCCACACCAAGGGCCTCTGGGTGAGCATCTCAGGGCAGGGCCCAGGCACAGGTATTTTTTAAGCTCCCAGGTATTTTGCATCCAGGGTTGTGCCATAATTTTCTGTATTTTCCAAATGACCGGCACCTCTATCCTGCTGGTGCACTTTGGGAATGCTCAAAAGGGCAAGTGTTGTGACCTAACTCCCTCATTTGACAGTTACCTTCTTCTGTGATTCATTGAACTGATACCTAATGACCATCTGCCATTCATCATATGCTAGTCTCCACTAGGGATACATCAGTGAGTAAGACAGACAATTCCTGGTATATTGCCTGTATCTACCTCTACCTTTAGATCTGGATCTTTACCTATATTATATGTAAAGATACATCTATGTTACATAAAAATACCTATAGATATACAACCATGTGTTGCTTAACAACAGGGATACAATCTGAGAAATGTGTTATTAGGTGATTTTGTCCTTGTGTGAACAACATAGAATGAACTTACACAAACCTAGATGTGGTTGCCAGCGGCTGAGTGGGTGGGGGTGGTTGGGAAACGTTGGCCAAAGAATACATATTTATAGTTAAACAAGAAGAATAAATCTAACAAGATCTGTTGTACAGCAGGGTGAGTATAGCTAATGATGATATACTGTATTCTTGAAAAATGCTAAAAGAGTGGGATGTTAAGTGTTCTTATCACAAAATAACTATGCAAGGTAATTCATTAATCAACTAGATTTAACCATTCCACAAGGTACATGAACTTCAAAGCATCATGTTGTACATCATAAATATAATTTTACATGTCAACTTAAAAAATATAAATATATATTTGATAAATTCGATCTTGAAAAAAAAAATAAATCCCATGCAACTAGAAATGGTGCCTTGGCATGAGTCTATGATGTCACACACATCTGGATTCCTATCTCTTTTAATTATGCAGGAAATAAACATTACAGCAAAGATCCTCTAGTTCACCTTTTTTGCAAGCTGCTTTTCATCATTCTTTCACATTAAAATAGGAGAGGAAAAAAAAACAGCAAAAGGAGTTCTTCTCTAACAGGTGCAAGGAGGTTGGAGGTTAATCCCTGGACTTGGTGCAGAGACTTTGTTTCAGAGCCACTTGAGCCAGCATCATTATCAAAAGGAATTTAGGAAAAAAGGAAGAAGGGGATGAATAGTGAGAGGGAAGGAAAAAAGAGGAAAAGGAAAGGGACAAAATTCCAGCGTCTCATAATTCCCTTCTGAAAGATGTACACTCCCCATGGTGAGGCACACTGATGGGTAAAGACCATCCCCTAATGAATGGGCTCCTTGCTTTTCCTAGTTAGTACAGGTTGAATATCTCTAATCCAAAAATCCAAAATCCAAAATGCTCCAGAATCCCCAACATTTTGAGTACCAATGTGACACTCAAAGGAAACACTCATTGGAGCATGCTGGATTTTGTATTTTCAGATTAGGGATACTCAACCAGTAATAAAATCTGCTTTTTGTGGAGAATAGAACACATAACCCCCTCCCTTCTTCTATTAACCAAATATCCACTCCAATCACTAAAACAAATTATTCTAATGAATGAAACTGTTCATACTGCTGCTTACATCACGAGTAACGATGGTTTGTCAAGAGCACACATCAGCACAGAAGGGAGCTTCTGCCCTGGCCATGCAGCAAACTTGGGGAAAAGGAAGGAAATCCCAGCACAGTAGGAAAGCCCAAACCAGGCACTTGACAGATGACTAAATAAATTGTACTCTATGAACCCAAAGAGTTAATACTTTGTAAAACCATCTGCCACTCAAGTCTTGTCCCTTTGGGAGTTCATGCCATTTACATAATAACGCTTTACATGAACACCAACCCCAAAGGATCCCAAATGACCAACTCTTCCTCCAATCAAGATGGCCTGAATAGAAATGCATATCTTGGTTGTGTAAACACTCTTATGGTCAACAATATTTTACATAAGTATTCCTGTGATACATTACATTTTGAAGCATTATTAATATACCTTTAGCAAAATAAATTGTGCAGTAAATCAAAAGAGAACATTCCAAAGCCAAATATAATCTTGGATGCTGACTATGCATGGCCCCAATAGTTTATTAAAATAAGAAACAAAATCCATTTTTAAAAGAGAAATTGCATTTGAAAGCTTTTATAAGAATATGTGGTTAAGGTTATACAACTTATTGAGGAAACATGAAATTCAAGATAAAAAATAAATAGTATTTGTGGATCTGGTCCATTATAGTAAAGCAGTAAACCAAAGATAAGGTGCGCATGCAACACTTTCCAATCACACACATCAATTATTTTTGCTAATAGGTGCAATGCAAGCCAATTATCTAACTTCTCATAATCACAGCCAGTCAAGAGTCAAAAGGAAGCAAACTCTTTCCTAAGCCATCGCAAAATTCAAGCATTAAATTCCACATCCTTCATTCGTTAAATTATTTACATGTTGTAAACTGGATACAATCACTTTGGAAAACTGTCCAGCAGTGTCTTCTATAGTTAAATAATATCCACACCATGTGACCCAGCAGTCCCACCCTTAGTCCCTGGGGTAGGGATTGGCCAACTACAGCCAAAGGCCAAATCAGGCTTGTTGCCTGTTTTGTATGGCTCGAGTACTAAGAATGATTTTTACATTTTTAGATGGCCAAAAAAAAGCCAAAAAAAGAATATTTCATGATACGTGTAAACTATACGAAATTCAAATTTCAATGATATATGAAATTCAAATTTCAATGTCCATACATAAAGTTTAATTGGAATCCACATTCTATGTTCATTCATTTACAAATTATCTATGGCTACTTTTTGTTACCATGGCAGTTGAGCAACTGAGACAGAGTTGAGCTGTTGTGACACAGTAGTACGGGTCTAGCAGAGGGGACAGCTTGCTACCTAGCCCTTTACAGTGGTTCGCAGACCTCTGCACTATGCATACATGTGTTCACCGGAACACATGCTCAAAGATAATCACTGCAGCACTGTTTAAAAACAAAACGAAACAAAACAAAACCCCTGCAAACTATCCAAATGTAGTTTGGGTAAATTGTTGTTCATTCATACGATGGAATAACGTATGGTAATGAGAATAAATGAACAACAGCTACAGAAAACACCATGGATGAATATCATAAACATAATGTTAAGAAGTCAAGAAGAAAAAAAATGTTGTGAGATTCCATATGTCTAGGGTTCAAAAATGCTCAAAACAGCCTTTGCAGATAGAAATCAGGATGATGGTTACCTTTCAAGGGCAGACTAGTCGCCAGGAGAGGATATCAGAGGGACTTCGGGGCTGGAATGATCTATTTCTTTATCTGGATATTGGTTACAAGATGTATTCACTTTGTAAATATCATTCAAACTGGACACTTATGATTTTGCACACATTTGTCCTGTGTCAACACTTTAATGAAAAGTTACATAGTCTTGATAATGTGACTCCTTGACCCACAACCAAGTAGAACTGACCAATGGACACCGGAGATGAATGTGACCAGCAAAGGTAGGTACAGGGTTAACAATGGGACCCCTCCCAGGTCAGATGTCCAAAGGGAAAGTGAAAGGATTGCTCAGCACAGGACTTGGCACAACGACCACTCAATCCACGTTCACTGCTGCTTCTGCTAGCATGCAAAACAGATGATAACACAAAGCAGTACTAATTATGACCTCAACACATCCCTGTGTTGGGCATACAGTTGGGCATACAGGATGGGCATACAGTTTACCTAAGTTTCATAATGATGACAATCTGGGTCATTATGGAACACTTAAGGTGCCCTGACACTACACTAAAATTTCATTCTTCACTTCTGGGCTGCTTGGATTAGTCATCCCACCTACATAAGCCAGAAGTGGTTGTTCTCCAAAGGTGCCCACCAAAGGCACCTATTTTCCAACACTGAAAAGGTGTCATCTCCTTTCCCAGTAATTCTTTCCTTGTTCATGTCAACACTAAGAACAAATCCAGCCATGACAAGCGTGAAGGCGCTGTTCTATTGCTACACTGTGTTTAAAATCATGGGTATGTTACCTATTTTCTGAAAAACTTCCATCCCAAAAGGATAGTATGCATTTCTTTAAGGAAACACTGTATAACCAAGAAAATAGAAATTTACAGCAAATGCCTCACTTAGGACACCATTAAACAATGAGGGCTTTGCATAGTCAGGAAGGTAATTCCTTCCACTGATATTAAAGTATCATTAATAATTTATTCACCTTGTGCAATTTTGTAAAAAGTGAATTTAAATTAAACACTATATTAAGTTTTCAGTTATTGCATGATGAGTTATCACAAATTTAGTAGCTTGTAGGAAACAAAATTATTTTCTTACAGTTTCCATGGGTCAGGAATCTATAAAGGGGTTAACTGTGTTACTCAGGGATGCATCAAACTGTTGGCCAGAGCCACAATCCCATCTGAGGCTCAGGGTCCCATTTCAAGCTCATTCAAGTTATTGGTAGAAAGAAGTCAGTTCCTCGCAATTGTAGAACTAAAGCTTTCCCTCCCCCACCTCTCCAATCGCAGCTAGGGACACATTCTAGAGGACGCCCTTATGTCCTAGCCAATAGCCCTCCCAACATGGCAGCTCACTTATTCAAAGCCAGCAGGAGACTCCAGTCTACGATGGCGGAGTCTTATTAATGCTACATAATCATGTGGGTGACATCCCACCATCTTTCAGGTTTCACCCACAGCCAAGGGGAGGGGTTATACAGGGGTATGTACAGAAGAAGACAGGCATCTTAGAACTCTGCCTACCACAAAAATGAATAAAGGTTCATTTACTTCTGAAAGGTATTTACTATTTATTTTTAAAACTGTTTTTTTCTTCTGAGATACTTAAAATCTTAAGTTTCATAGAACTAATGAATTAATGTTAGCTAAAACTAATAAATTAATTTTTCTACTGTTTTCTATCACCAATGGAAAAAAATGTATATATATCCAGTTGCAGTTAAGCAAACTATTTGAAGGAATATTCAGTTGCAGCAATGAATATAAGTTATGGATTCTCATTTACACATCAGAAACAATGCAAAAACCTGGGATTCCAAATAAACTAAGTTCTATACTGAACTCAGTTAACTAAGGACAAAAACCTCCTGTTTCCAGGGGAGGTTTTTAACCTCAAAAATAAATATATGTGCATTTATATTTATTTATTCATTCTTATTGTGTATATATATTTATGTACATATATATGCATTTACATATATATTTTTTTCATCTGAATTCATTCTAACCAGGGGCTTTACAAGAATTTAATTATACTTTTAAGTGAGAAATCTGAATAACAAAAAGAAGTCAGGAATGGCTTAGAATTCCAAGCACTCTCAAATGCCATAACCAGAAGCAGCCCTGATGACCCTTTTCTGAAAATGTGGACTTGTATGCTAATATCATGTTTTTGTCTAAGTCAGTACTTTTACTGGGGTGGGGGTGGGGTGTCAGGTCCTGTTTCACAGAATCACAGGGTGCTTGTGTGGTGACATGAAGTCCAGGGCAGCATGATGTCGGGTATGGTCTGCAAACTCTTTGCTACCATTCTATAGTAAGTACAGAATTAAAATAATGTAATCATTCAGAAACTTAAGAGCAATTTGACAGTATTTTTATGAGCATTGTATCTAATAAAATATTAGGGCTTATATTTTTGTGTGTGTCTTTTTTTTTTCCTTTTTATTATTTTAATAAATCATTCTTACTGTGCTTTACAGAAGAATCAGTGTACCATAGACTAAAATTAAAAAACAACAACAACAACAAAAAACCTGCATTTGACCATAGACGGTGTAGACAACCTCCTCTTCCTATAGAATTCTACCAGAATGGACAGCCTGTGGGAGTATAGAAGCCTGCTGTTGCTGCCTTGATTTCTCCAATGCCCCGTAGAGAGTGTGAGAGAAGAGGCAGGGAAAAGAAGGCTGTCACCTTTAATAAAAACAAAATTTACCTTTGTGCATCAGTCAAAACATGAGAAAACAATCAAGAAAGTTAAAAGTCCACTTCATTGCTAAAAGGTGAATTTGAAAGTTTAGGAGAAACCACAAAGGCAATTCCACTGTGGTCTTAATGAGAACAACGTCAAACATTAGCTGATTCCAACTGCAACAGCCCTGTGGTTATTATCAAAACACCAGATCTGGGCTAGTTTTTACTTTAATTAATCTAATGAACTGGGCGTCTGGCTTCAGCAGACATTTTTTAAATGTCACTGCGTTCCTCGGGGCAGCAACTGAACTGGTGGCATGCTCTCCTGTACCATCTTGGTTCCATTAACTCTTGCCTACGGTGACATTTTACATCTGCATCTTCATATGCTCTGTGCCCTGAAAATGTAGTCAATTTGTGCTTTATTAACCCAATTAAAATACAGAAATGTTAGGTAACGGAAATCAACAAAATCAGAACAATTCCTTAAAATAGACCATATCTTTAATTTAAAAAAAAAAAAAATGTATATGAAACTACAGCTGCCAGACTTTGGATACCTAAAAAGTTCATGGATTCTAAATGCTAAACAGGGAAAATGCTGATCTAACTAAAAGAGAACATACTATTTAGATCCTAGGTATTGTATTAATTTAGGCTTAAACATCAGTAGGCACACTCATTAGAACTATGGATTTCTGAAAACTTTGCAGCTGAACAGTAAGTGCCCCATATAGGGGGCAGGAAGATTTAAGAAAATATTTGGAATCAAAACAATCAACCCTTTACTGGATTAAATGCACTCATATTCACCAACTCTACTCCCACATTACTTTAGAACAAGAACAAGAACTCGGTCTTTTTTAATTTGGGCTTCCCAGTGCCGAGCACAGAGCAGCCACTCAAACATGAAATGAATGCTCCCTTGGAAATTAAGTGAGCATTTTTTAAATTCTGAAAATCACAGAACATACTTGAAAACAGGAAAAGAGAAGAGAGCTTAACACATTTCTTTACGGGCTAATCTGATTCACCTTAGATGTAGCCCACTTAGAACATCGTTTCATTTTAAGTTTCCCTTGTTCTAAAAAGATTTACTGTGGCCTAAAAATGCTACCCTTAAATCAGATATTCAAAAAATTAGAGATGTGCAGGTAAGTACAAATCAGAGACCCACTCTGTTGTAAAAGAAAAAAAATTACAATGTGATTGCCTTCTTGTGCTGAGATCAGTGACCTGCCTCCAATTCCACTGACCACAGGGGTGAGTGGGTGGGGAGGCAGTATTGGGAATCCCAGAGGGAGACCCGTGGTGTCCCCAGAAATAGAAAATGTGCGACGGAAATTTACACTGGAAAAATTAATTTAAAACATCCACCTGAGTGAAAAGCACTAAGAAAAGTCCTGGCTTATGATGGCAATTGCTAAAACCAGTGGCAGCTGTTCTACCTTCATCTATTTCCATTTAAAATGATAAGGAAACTCAGAAAGAAATGCAAACTAACAAGGACTCTGGAATTTAGAAATACTGGTGATATAGGCCAGACCCTGAGAGATATTTCTATCAATGAAACCATGAACAAGTATCTGAAGAAAAACAGCAAGCTCAGACAGGAGGACAGATTTCTATCCAAGCCTCCCCATACCCCCATTGCCAATTCTTGGCAGGAACCTTCTTTCTGAAGCAGCCTAGGCTATTTCATCACCCAACCCAAACCATCCCCTCTAATACCACTCTTTCTCCATCAGTTCTCACTCAGCCATTATCACAGCCAGGGCAGAGGAACAGGCCATGGCATGCTGTGTCTTGGTGCACACTAGAGGTAACAGGAAGGGGCAGAAAGTGAAAACCACCCATGCAGTGTCCCAGCAAGAAGAAAGTTTCTCATACTGCATTCATGCCAAGAAAAAAAAAAAAATACAGATGCTTCCATGTATTATGAATGAATATCCCTTAAATAATCCCATATAATATGATGGGAGTAGATCTTTCCTATTGAGAAAGACAAGCTGAGCTAGATATATGACTAGAACATACTAAGAATTTGGCAAAGGACAGTCCACTTAGACCAGTCCTTCAGCTTGTGATCTGGCACAGATTTGTGACAGCAACAACGCAGACAGTGTCAGGGACCAAAGAAAATCCTCCTAAGCCTGGACTGGACACTCCTCATCCAGGCAAAAGCAAACAACAAACAAACAATAAGCAACAACAACAACGACATTAATAAACATCTACCAGCATTTATGATAAACAACAAGCAACAATCACTAGCAAACAATTTAAACAAACAATAGTCCACATGAGCCAACAACAACAGAGATTCTTCTAGCAAAAAGATTTTGCAAAACAAAATACGGGGAACAGTGTATTCAAGATACCAGAAACGTTTTGTTTTGTTCTGTTTACAATAAGAAACAGAAGCTAATCCAAGAAAACATGACCTTAAGAAAAAAGAGAGACAAAGAAGGAGGGGGACAGTTGAGATGTGAGTGCAAACTCAGAATTAAATCCTGTATTAGAAGAGGAAAGAATAAAATATACACTCCAAGGAACCAAATGAACAAAATCAGAGAACAAATATGAGATGCAGTCACAGAATGCAAAGTGTCAAATATAAAGATATGAAAACAGTGTAAGAGAAGGTAACAGATACAGAGAAAGGAAAATGGAAATTCTAAATTACAGGTAATGGGAACTCCAGAGGAAAGGAAGAGAACAAACACAAGAGAAACTACAAAGAGTCAAAAGAAACAAGCTCAAAAGAGACCGGCATCTGACAAAGAAAAAGGCTCTTTGAACAGCAAGGCAGAAGTAGAATCCTGTGGAAAATTTTAAAAATAAACTTTAATATCCTATATGTATTAAAAAGAGGAGGAACTGTTTGGAAAAGAAAAAAAAGCATTGATGGAAGAATTTCCCTTGGCAATATGGAACTCCAGAACAGAAGAAAGTGACTTTCAGAGTGTTTTGAGGAGAAAAGATCAAGAGAAAATAATTCTAAACCCATACGGTTTTTTTCATTTGCAAAAGCAGCAAAGACACCAAAAGAAGGTCTGGGAATGTACTCTGAAAACGACTACTTTGAGATGATAAATAAGAGAACATCTAAACAAAGGATTTAAGAATGGAGGTGGAAGGAGGGAGGAAGGCGTGGTCTAAACTGCCTGCCTGGGGGCAAGCATTGAAACCAGGTCAAAGTAAAGACTGATCTAAATAGTTGTTGGAAATAAGGTTATAAAATGGAACGCAAATGTCAAAATAGGTAAATTAAATAAACTTATTAATAACAGGATATAAAACCTCTTACTATATCAGCAATAGTAAAATGGATGGCAGATGGGTGAGAAAATTACTGGAAAAACAGCCACTAGAACAGAACTGCACTGATATGATTTGCTTCTACAAACGTCCACTGAGGACTTTGTGACCATGGTGCCAGGGGGCATGACGGTGAGAACCAGAAACAGTTTGTCATGAGGGTGACCATGAGACTGAACGGCAGAAGTACTAGAAGAAAATTTAAAGAAGGAGAAAGAGGGAAGATTTCTATCTTTCAGAAAAGCAAGTTATGCAAACTGATGCACTAGGGACAGGCTGGGCCCTGGGATAGGAAGGGCAAACATATGTTTTTTAAAATTCTGAATACAATCCAGCCTATGTCAATATTAATCTATGACAAAGTTTACATGCCTTTGAATTTTAACCTCTTGTTATTTTACAGATCTTTGGAACAGAAAATAAATATGACGCTAAAAGACATACAAATACCTATACACATCCCTCAGTGGCGGTGTTTATACAACTTGGAACTGGATTCACCGCAACAGAAATGAACTTCACAACTAAGCCCCAGTTCTACCATGAAATATTTGCACACAGAATCCAAAGAGCTATCAGATTCCTTCACCTTAAAGTACCAGGTAGGGTTTAAAAATGCAAGGTAGGGCTTAGGGTTGGCAAAGTTCCACAGCAAATGCTTTGTCTGCACGAGGCAGACAAAGGAGAGCTAGAGAGCCAAAGGAGACCCAAGAACCCCGGTCATATTCACAGACATGGTCAGACACGCATGCCCTCCCCACCTGCCCAGCAGACTTGGTCCCCTGATCAGCCTCTCCAAGTTACAAGTTCTTTGTCACTGTTCTCCCCGCCTGACTATGATTACATGCTGTGTCCCTTTCCTACACTGCGAGGTCTTCTGGAAAAGGGACAGCATCTCATCCAGGTTTGTAACCTCACACCTCACAGTGTCTGGCATTTGGTATAGGCTCCACACATGGAGTCAGGATGAACTAAGCTTTAAGTAAGAAGAAATACATGACGTCCAGAAACGAACATGTTCATGTTTCAGACCCATACTTTGATGACAGGAGTTCATTTCTGAAGAGACTTAAATGTGCCACTCTTTCAAGAGAGGAAAATGATGTTAGCAGGTTATGTCTTACTGTTTTTCACCCATGATTATCACAATTTTTGTTTTTAGGTGACAAGGAATGTGAGGACATGGATAGAGTGCAGCGCAGATGACAGCGTCACCCTGTGCCACTCCTGCGCGTTCACAGACAGGTTTGGGTCAGCCAAAACCTCTACATTAACGTCCACACTGTATAGAAAAGAACTTGTCAGCAGAGATTCTGCAAGCTGCCTTCCAAGCTCACATAGAATGTATGTCTGAAAAATACAAATGAGAAAGACTGAAATAGAGCAAGTCATTTAGCATCACATGTGGCTAATGTCTTCAGGGAAAACATTTCTATAATTGTAACTTCCTTATTTGGCCTTCTGATAGGAGACATTTATAGCACCAAATGTAAGATGCTGCTAGACTTAGGAGACATAAAAACACATTTCATAGAATAATGAGAGACACACAAAAAAAATGGAGCTCCTCTAGCCACTCAGAAAGTTTATGAAGCATATACAAGTACCCTTCTCTT
The DNA here is from genome assembly GCA_963574885.1 of Lepilemur ruficaudatus. Lineage (NCBI taxonomy): Eukaryota > Metazoa > Chordata > Mammalia > Primates > Lepilemuridae > Lepilemur > Lepilemur ruficaudatus. The sequence goes on from CAUYRT010040355.1 coordinate 45,570, forward strand.
AGTACTTAAATTTCACTAATGGTGATTTCTGATAAATCATAAATGGCCCAAAATAATCTGAAGACTTCTTTCTTTGCATTACTATGCCATTTGCATTAAACTGAAATACTACCACGTTAAAAAAATAAATCATTATTTCCCAGAAGATTTTAGTCAAGTTCATTAAGCCCTATCTTGTGGACTTGGCAAACAGAAGTCAGCAGAGGAAGTAATTATTAAACACACTTTGTACTGACAGTCACCCTATCCAGTTCTGCTGAAGATTACATACTTAATGCACACCAAACATTTTCAATATCTGTAAAAAGGGCTGGGGACCAAGTTTTTCTTCCAGACCTTGGTTTCATTTACTTTAATATTCAGTATTTTTGAAATCAAGCTCATGTTTACGTATTTTAAAAGGAATATGTGGGATCTATCCAGGTTCTAGAAGGAAGATGGGCACTGCCCACATGGAATCTTCCTTCTCCTCCTCCTAAAAACCATGAAAAGCAACTAGCAGAATAACTAGAACCTCTTACGATGTTTATTATAAATAACGTAAGTGGGGGTGTACCCACTCCATCAGAATCAATGGCTTGGGCAACAACAACTGTGTGCAGGGGAGTGGAGGGCACAGGGAATAACAGGGTAGAGAGCGAGGGGCACTGTTAGTGACAGATGCAGAGAACACTAGCAAACATTCACCACCAGGAGAGGAGCCCAGGCTCAGTGGGAACTGGTCTGGGCAGATCTGAGAAGGAATAAGGCAGAGCAGGGAGTACAGGAGAGGCAGAGAGAAAAGGCATGGAATGTGACAGAAGAACAGAGTCCCTGCCATGTAGCAAACTACAGATTCTAGTAGCAAGAGAAGAAGCTACAAGATGCTGAGAAAACAGGAAGGCTGTTGTAGAATAATTTCCGTAGGATAGGCACCAGTTCTTCTTTGTAAGTCTAGAAAAATTCAGGTGTCAAACCATCTAGTCTGAAACTTTTCTTTTTAGGAAGGTTTTTGTTATCACTGCTTCAATTTTGGTACTTGATATTGGTCTGTTCAGGAATTCTATTTCTTCCTCATTGAGCCTAGAGAAGCTGTGTGTTTCTAAGAATTTGTCCATCTCCTCCACACTTTCAAGTTTATGTGCATAGAGGTTTTTATAGTATTCACAGATGATATTTTGTATGTCCGTGGTATCAGTTGTAGTTTCTCCTTTTTCATTCCTGATGAAGCTTATTAGAGTCCTTTCTTTTCTGCTTCTCGTTGATCTGGCAAGAGGCATGTCAATTTTGTTTATTTTTTCGAAGAACCAACTTTTTGTTTTATTCATCTTCCATTCCGTTTTTTTGTTATTGATTTCACTTAGTTCTGTTCTGATCTTTGTTATTTCTTTTCTTCTGCTGGGTTTGGGTCGATTTGCTCATCCTTTTCCAGTTCTTTGAGATGATTCACTAGATTGTTTATTGGTGATCTTTCTGTCTTCTGGATGTAGGCATTTATGGATAAAAATTTTCCTCTCAGGACTGCTTTAGCTGTGCCTCCTTTATCATTTAGTTCAAAGAATCTTTTTATTTCCATCTTAATTTCCTCCTTATATCATTCAGCAGAAGGTTGTTTAGTTTCCGTGACTTTGTGTAGAGATGAGACTTTCTATTAGAGTTGATTTCTAATTTTATTCCACTGTGGTCTGAGAAGATTCATGGTATAATTCCTTTTTTTTTTTTTTTTCAATTTGTTGAGACATGCTTTGTGGCCTAGGGTATGGTCAGTCTTAGAGAATGAGCTGATGAGAAAAATGTATATTCAGTGGTTTTGGGGTAGAATGTTCTATAAATGTCAGTCAGGCCCATTTGTTCTAGAGTTCTGTTTAAGTCCATTGTTTGTTTATTTTCTGTTTGGAAGATCTGTCCTGTTCTGTCAGAAGGATGTTGAAGTCTCCAGCTACTATGATGTTCCTGTTTATCATTTTGTTTAGAGCAAGTAGTATTTGCTTTATGAATCTGGGTGCACCTGAGTTAGGTGCATAAATATTTAGAATTGTTATGTCTTCTTGTTGAATCACATCCTTCACCATTACATAGTGATCATCTTTGTCTTTCATTATTTTTGTTGATTTGAAGACTAAGTTATCTGAAATCAAAACTGTTAAACCAGCTTTATTTTGGCTTCCATCTGCATGGAATATTGTTTTCCATCCCTTCACCTTGAGTCTGAATGCATCTTTGTGGTTTAGATGTGTTTCCTGAAAACAGCCAATATTTGGCTTGTGGCTATTTATCCATTCGGCCAGCCTATGTCTCTTTAGTGGGCAGTTCAAGCCATTCACATTTATTGAGAGAATTAATAAGTGGGGCAGATTTCTGTCCATCCTATTGAGTTGAATTCTGTGGCTTTGTTTTCTCTCGTGAGCCACTGTGGTGTCTGGCCTTTTACTTTTAGCTTTTGGATGATTTTACACTGGTGAATGTTTATTCTGCTGACCATACTGTTCTGAGTATTTCCTAGAAGGCAGGTCTTTCGTAATGAATTCCTTCAGTCTTTGCTTGTCTGAAAAGGTCTTTATTTCTCCCTCATATAAGAAACTTAGTTTTGTAGGATACCAGATTCTAGGCTGGGCATCATTCTGTTTGAGAACAGTGAGAATGGGGCCCCAGTCTCTTCTGGCTTGTAAGGTCTCAGTTGAGAAGTCTCCAGTTAGTCTGATGGGTTTTCCTTTGTAGGTTACCTGCTTCTTTCACCTTACAGCTCATAGGAGGACTTCTTTGGTGTTTATTAAGGAAAAAAAGACATTCTGTAAAAAAGGCATCTGCACTCAAATGTTTATAGCAGCACAATTAACAACCGCAAAGATATGGAAACAACCCAAGTGCCCATCAATACATGAGTGGATTAATAAAATGTGATATATTTATACCATGGAGTTCTAATCAGCCACAAAAAATAATGGTGATCTAGCACCTCTTATATTATCCTGGATAGAGCTGGAACCCATTCTACTAAGTATCACGAGAATGGAAAAACAAGCACCACATGTACTCACCATCAAATTGGTATTAACTGATCAACACTTATGTGCACATATAGTAATAACATTCATCGGGTGTCGGGCAGGTGGGAAGGGGGAGGAGGCGATGGGTACATATACACCTAATGGGTGCGGTGCATACCATCTGGGGGATGGACACACTTGAAGCTCTGACTAGGGACCTGGGTGGGGCAAAGGCATATGTAACCTAAACACGTGTACTCCCATTATATGCTGAAATTAAAAAAAAAAAAAAAGGCAATTGCAACTAAAAAAAAAAAAAAAAAACCAAAGCAATAGAATAGATCAAATATTTGCAATCTAATGCAGGCAAACTTCCCTGAAATAAAGTAATTCTCTAAACCAGGGGTTGGCAAACTGCAGCCCACTGACCAAATTCACCATCACAGCAGAGGTGAGGAGTGTTGGCAGAGACCACAAGGCCCACAAAGCTTAAAGTAGTTTCACTCTGGTCCTTTACATTAAAAGTTTATCGATCCCTGCTGTAAGCTGTGAATTGGAAGGCACGGGCACACCATGTGCCTGGAAACACAGAAACATGTGATAGGGAAATTGATGGACTTTAAAGATGAACAATCATTTGGGCACAAATACCAAGCCACTTACATGGGAAAGCAAATTAGGTTGGCAACTGACTTTAAATTCGATGCCCAAAAATAATGGAGCAGTTCCTACCAAGAAGGAAAGTATAAACCAGGTGCACATGCTTGGAGGGAATATTTTTCCTGAGAGCCCTTCCAGAGACATCTACCAGAGGACAAGTTTTTAATCTAACCAAGAGAAACTTTAGCAAGAAAGACCTGGAGACGCCTAAGTATATTTCACCATAGAACCAAGACTTCAACAAAAGTGGGGATGCAGACGGCTGAATAGCACGCGAATGCTGTATGCGCTCGTAAGGCAGAGGCAGCACAACTCACAGACCACCTCGTAGGTAAACAGGTGAGGCAGAAAAGACAGCATTTTAAGTTGATAGATCTTATTTAAGGATACAAAGTTAAATACTAAGAAACATCACACAATCGACCAAAAGCGGAGGTGGATGAGGAGAGGAAACTGAAAGAAGAAATTACGAGTTAATTTCACTATTGCTCATGGTAAGAAACCAATATACGTGGTCTAAACTAAAGGAAAAGGGGGCAGCTCTTGGGAATCTATTCTCATGAAAGTAACCACTAACAGAAATATAGACCTCTATAAATACTGGAAGTACGAAAAACACATTGCTCAATAAACATAGGGAAAGATCCTTTAAATACACAAACACACAGATGCACACACAAGTAATACATAAATTAATACCACAGAACTAAACCAATTATATTGGTCTTATCAATACATACAAAAAGGTTTAATTCAATGACCTTCACATGGATTAAGGAAAACCCTTTTCTATGTCAGGTACAAGAGACACCTAACACAAAGTGAATAAGGTTTGAAATTTAGTTAGGAGCAATGGTATACAAGAAAAACGCAAACTAAACGAGTGTAAGGGTCATGTCATGATCTTGCCATTAAACAACATAGAATTAAATAATGTAAGTAAGTAGCATAGATGAGTGAAAAGACAAACAGAAGAGAAAACCTAAAAGTTGGGAAACAGACCTAAACGTATTTGGGAATGTAACAAAGGATGGCGTACCAAAACAGTGGGTAAAGACCAATTGGTAAATGTATGTGGTGTGACAACCAGAGAGCCATTTAGAAAAAGATGACACTGACTCCATACTTTATACAGGATAAACTCTAAGTGGTTCAAAGATTTACTAATAAATATAAAATATGAAACTATACAAATTCAATGAAAAAAGTGTACTCCTTTACAACCACAAAGCATAGAATTGCTAATTACAATTCAAACTGCAGAGGCCATAAAATAAAATATTAGTAAATTTGAGTATGAAAACTATCGTGTGGCTAATATTTTAACATATATACACACACATACATCTATCAGTACAAAGTTCTACATAATTCATATACACACACACACCAAAGACAAAATGGAAACACAGATTAAAAAACTGGGAAAAAATATATGCAACATACATTACTGACAAAGGGTCAACATATGAAGACCCCTAGAAATTCTGGGTAAGTGGAATGACCATATAGCAAATAAAAAAATAAGAGATTTATAGGAACAGATAACTCATACAAAAGGAAATACAATTAGCTGGACTTTCAATAAAAGATCCTCTTAATTTCATTCATAATAAGAGGAACGCAAATCAAAACTACCATGACCTATTTCTAATCTATCAGATCAGCAACATTTTACAGTTTGACAACACTGTTGGCAGGCTGTGGAAAAGCAAAATGGCACAACACTTACGGAGACACTTATGAATTTGTAACAAGAAGTACAAAATGACTTTCACACATACACACATACGATGATATTCAGTTATTCTTTACAATGCCATTTATACTTCAAATGATTGAAAACAAAAATGCCCACCAAGAGAGAAATTTGGGGGAAATCTACAATATATTCACATAATGATGTACCGTGCAGTTAAAGAAAGGAAAATCTCTAAGAATAGGTGAGATATACTGCCACGTGAATAAAAACATGTAGAACAACGTATATAATTCCTTATCTTATATTTTATAGCAAATGTGGAGGATTAAAATATATATTCATCTTTGCTTTCCAAAAAGCATATTCAGACTATTCATATTTTCCAAAAGAAAAACCAGAAATATAATAAAATGGCTACTGCTATAGTATGCCAGAGTTTTCAATTTTACAATTTAAAATCTAAAATTACACATATTTACATGTTAAGTTTTACACATAAATAAAAATGTATGTGTGTATATGTTTATATATATGTATGTTTGCATTTATACAATTCTACAGTCTAAATCAATATAGAAAGGCATATACAAATAAATCTTACTTTTATTCTTGCCCCCACAGGTAACCATAATATTCTTGCTTCCTAAGACCATTAACAAATTATTTTATTCTATTTATTACTTATTTATTTGAAAGATGTTTTGAAACAGTATCACTAATATTATAACTAATGACAAAACTATTGAATGAAGCTTAAAATATCTTTGTTGCTCTTTTGTATCCAGAATGCTTTCATTAAGGAGAACTTATAGTCAGAATGCTTTTAAATAAATCAAATAAGAGAATAGATCATTTGTTAATGGTCTTAGGAAGCAAGATTTTCAATGTAAGAAAAAGGCATATGGCCAGGAGCCGTGGCTCACGCCTGTAATCCTAGCACTCTGGGAGGCCGAGGAGGGTGGATTGCTCAAGGTCAGGAGTTCGAGACCAGACTGAGCAAGAGCGAGACCCCGTCTCTATTAAAAATAGAAAGAAATTAATTGGCCAACTAAAAATATATAGAAAAAATTAGCCGGGCATGGTGGCGCATGCCTGTAGTCCCAGCTACTCGGGAGGCTGAGGCAAGAGGATCATCTGAGCCCAGGAGGTTGAGGTTGCTGTGAGCTAGGCTGACGCCACGGCACTCTAGCCCAGGCAACAAAGTGAGACTCTGTCTCAAAAAAAAAAAAGGCATATAATTATGAAGTCAAGATAAATACACTGTATTTATGAAATAAATGGCTTAGCAGCAACAGCACCCCAGCAGCAATGAGCACTCCAGTGCTCAGAAATATGAACCATTATCCCTAAAGAAATGGCTGATTTCAACTCCCACACAAAAAAGGTTCAGTATGTGCTGGGACAACTTGTTCTGGCAGAAAGCAAGAAAGCTTTCAAAGATTTATAGAGTTGTGTCGGGACACAAGTTGAAAAACAGCCCCAGAACAGTTTTGAGAGTTTGTGCATCAAAAAGAATAATGTCTGTAGTTGACTACAACACACTGAATCTAGAAAATTTCATGATTCTGCAATAATAATCAAAAAATGAAAAAGCCAAAGGGGAGGAAAAAACTCATTTATCATCCTTTGAAATAGCTATGAAACCAATTTCTTATCTTAAAAAAAAATTATAAAAAGAAAAAAATCAGGCCAGGCGTGGTGGCTCACACCTGTAATTCTGGGAAGCCAAGGCAGGAAGATTGCTTGAGCTGAGGAGTTCAAGACCAGCGTGAGCAAAAGCGAAACCCTCTCTCTACTTAAAATAGAAAAAAATTAGCTGAGCAACTAAAAATAGAAGAAATTAGCTAGGGGTGGTGGTGCAAGCCTGTAGTCCCAGCTACTCGGGAGGCTGAGGCAAGAGGATCAGTTGAGCTCAGGAATTTGAGATGGCAGTGAACTAGGCTGATGCCAAGGCACTCTACCCTAGGCAACAGAGCAACACTTTGTTTCAAAAAAAAAAAAAAATCATTTAACTTGCTTTGCCTTTTCAAAGTATTTAATTGGACTCTGTTTATATGGTAAAGCTAAACCTTACCAAAAAAAAAAAAAAAAAAAATTGCTGGCTAATATAGGAGGAAGGGGTGATAAAATTAGAAAATCGTTATTCTGCAACTTCTAATTAAATCATTGATTCAGGCAAGAATTATCAACTGTTGTCAAAACCAATAAACAGTTCACGGAAACTAAAGTGAGAATGTATATTCTGTGTTCCATTCTAGTATCCAACAAGATTTTGCATGCAATAAAAACAAAAACCAGAAAAATGTAAAATGAGGAGAGAGAAAAAGAGAGACAAAAGGGGAGGAGGTTAAACTAAGGAGCGAGGACAAGTTACAAACTGCCTGCCAGGAAGTCCTCCCACATGCATTGTTTAGGGTGGGACAAACCTCTGACCCTAAATGTATCTGCCTGAAGAGGGAATGTGCCTGGCTACCAAATTCAGTGTCTGTTACAGTTAAAAACAAACCCTTTCTCATCTCAGCAACCACAGATACTTAGAGAACCTGAGAGAATCGCCCCTATGGGTTCTCACAGAGCCACACCAACTTGTCCTTCACAACACCTCAGATTATACGTGGCAACGTGCTTTCTTGGGCATTTCTTACAGTGTCCTTCAGTATAGGTTAATGGTATTTTTCCAAAAGTTAGTTCAACAAAAGCAGTTCTACTGGCAGCTAATAAAATCCAGTCCAGACATAATTCTGATAGTCTGGCCTAATCGAGGGAAAGATTTCTGGATATCTAGAATCCAACTCACCACAATTTATTCACATAAACAACTGGCAGATTCACATTTCCTTGGCAGGAGGTGGGGGGGGGTCCCAATTTGGAATACATAGCTCTCAAACACTTAGATTCAGAAATTCAAGGTAACATTAATGTCTTTGCAATTGATTGCTTTTCTTTCTTTGAAACAGAAATACGAACAGAAAAGCCCTTCCATGATCTTGCTAAAATTAGTACTTTTTTTTCTTATTCTAATTAAGCACGTACACACACATACACACAAAACCCTTGTTCTAAAACATACATACCTTGTGTGCTCTCTTAACCAATAAGATCTTTGATGGAAGGTGGGACCCTCTAAGCCCCAAAGAGAAAACAAATAGGCACTAAAAAGATCACTAACATCATAAGAGCTAAAATATAAGTAATTTGTCCAAATTGCATACCTAGTAAACAGTGCACCAGTATTGGGCCTTAAGTAATCTGACTTCGGAAACCATGACATTACAACACTGTACTTAATGGCACATACACCCCCAAGAACCACGGATTCTGTGGCTATGTTTCTGCCACACCTGGTTTGGGAAAGAATATGAAGACGGAACCCAAACTCGCTTGCCACGTTTAGTGACCTATGAATGCCGCAGAACCGTCAAGCCTCACCCAGTGTGGGGGCACCTGCCTCCTCACACAGCTTTAGGCTTCAGGGGATAGAACTGTCTATTTCTAAAGCCTCTGGATAGGAATAGATCTAAGAAGCCTGAAGATTCCATTCACATATCAAATCAAAACAGAAACACAAATGATAACTTTTCCCTCCTCCTGTCCCCAACTACTGTCATTTATAAGCTAGCCCCAGTAAGACAAATAAAAAGAGTTCTGGGTTAGAATCCCAGTAATCTCTTACTCTGTTCTAGGAGACCTGCAGTCAAAGTCCACTTTAGAAACATGCTATACAGGTGTTTCCTTTTTTGTGGGAACAAAAATTAACAAAGTATGCCAATCATCTATTGTCTCCAAATAAGATCTGTGTGCTCCAATGAAAAATGATATCTTATACATGTTCTTAAAAAAACACGTAATGTCATAAGATTTGAGTATTACCTCTGCCCAAAACCCATACTTATTGCTATTTAATAACGAAAGTTCAATGTTTGACTTTGCTCAAACAAAACTACAGACTTTTGATTTAATGTCAACTCAGCCCTTCATTTCTGCTCCCAGAGACATTGCAGGGGTGGGGAGGAGGCGTCACGAACATCCCGTTGTTTGAAGCCTTCACCCGCATCACCCTTGGAAAGCCTGGCAGTGGCCTATAACCCCATCGTCAACAGCTGGGCACATCTTACATGAATGCTGCCTAGCCTTGCCTCGGGTAGAGAATGAAGAGGCCTATGAAATAATCCCCAGAAAAGTCTTCGCCTCATGGAATCTTGAGGCTTCCAGCTCAATGTGTTTATAAAGATTCACAGTAAGTCCTGCCCCAGATAAGGAGCTCACCCTTGACATCAACAAGGACTTGAAATAGGGCATCAGGATCACCAAGAGCAGCTTCTCTGCTTCTCCAAGCCAGCATGCTGGTCCAAGATCACGGTAAGAACGACAAAAGCAAAATCCTTTTATTCTTTTGAGAAGGAAAAAAAAAAAAAAACTAACCTGCACTACACAAGCAAAGCACAACCAAGAGGAAACTTCAGAATCAGTGTTTTAGGAGATGTGAGTGATGAAATAGTTTTCTTTTGGCTTCATGAAGCCTTTCTACTTTAATCAATCAAGAAATCCATTAAAGATTCTGCCACAACCCGGATCAAAACGGTGTAGTTTTGCTGTGAGCCACTTTACTGCCAAAATGCAGCTGCTGTGAGAGCAATCCACAAAGGCACTGATGGCTGCTGAAGATGAATATCAATTAAAGAAAATGACAGATGCTGCATAAACAACTGCCCAAATGAGCAAGTTCCAGCAAAGAAACGAAGATGATAGAAAATTAACACGGTTGCTCTATAAAGAGAAAACGTTACATTAGGAATAACATTTCTCACAATTTTCCCTTTTCCTATCAATTACTTACTTTGTCACTTAGGCAATTGCTCAGCCCAAGGGTGGGCATGAAAATAAAAGCAATTATTAAGAACTCAAATTCTATTAGAAAAGTCAAAACAGGAAGCTGCTGCTGAAATTCATGTTCTGACAGCATTTCTGATATCAATTTCTGATTAATGGTCTGATGTGTATGGGTAGCCATAAGCTGTATTTTTTCCCCCAGAAAACTCTGTCTTTATGAATAAATGTGGCTTAATATTCCAAAAGTGGCATGCTTTCTTTGAAACATGAAGCTTAACAACATGCCAAGTTCTAGTCAAGGTAAGATTCAGAAAATAGCTTACTTACATCATACCATATAAAATGAAAACCGGAGGGAGGGAAAGAGGGAATCCATATACACATACACACACACACACACACACACACACACACACACACACACACACACACACACTCCCCATTAGCCACTCTGCAGGAAAGCCAAAGAGATTAATGAGATGATTTCTGGAAAGTGCTTTGAACTCTTTGGAAGAAAGGGGCTATATAAATGGAAGGTATTAGTTTTCTTATTCTAAAAGGCATTTTCATTCACATTAGGATGAAACATAATACAACTAATATCCAGTCTGCTCTCTTTTAACAATGAAAATTAATCAAATCAGAAGTCTTTTAGAACTTACACTGAGCAAATACCAATTCCCCACTCAACAACTCTAATGCTTATATTAGTATCATTTTTTTAAACAAGTGCCTGGAGTCATGATTTCTTGCCAAACTAATTTAATCTCAAACTTAATTACAGGTATACTGGTATTTTTGACTTTTGAGAATTGTGCCCTCATCATCAAGATGATCATCCAGAAATGTTTATTGACTGAGTAATACAGAGAAGCAGGAAATGTAGTCCCTGACCTCAAGAAGGTTGTTATTGTAGGGCAACAACACATGCAAAACACATAGAAACTACACACTAATATCATAGGTAACCAACACCGTGGCTGGGGTAGCTGTCAGGTATTCTCCATGAAAGAACTTTCCCAAAAAGCCTAGGCATTCTCTATAGAGTGCCAAATAGTTTTCTAAAATATAATTACATTCAAGGGAAATTTTCCTAAAAGTGGCAGCACACTTCCCTGGGCTCTGGAGTAGAGAACACTTATTATCTGTCCCTGGGTCTCTGAGCCATCGTCTGGACCTCAAACGGCTCAAGTGTAGCAGAACTCAGTCTGTGTCTTTGGTGGGGCCTCTGAAGGCAGTGTGGAGGCTGCTTTCATCCTAAACCAAGGAGTCATCAAAGTGCTTGGATTTGTTTAAATTATTCTGCTTCTTTTAAAATCAGCACGTTGTCATAATTATGCAAGCTATCTTGGGCCTGCTCCTCACAGCTCCTATCTCACTTCTAATTTGATTTTTGCTAATCTCCTGTGGGCTAGGGAACTAAAACCACATCTTAAGTTGTATGCACTGAAGGGTCTCTCATATGAGTGAAAATTCCTAAAACAGTCCCTTACTTTCCAGCCTTTCTTTGACTTTAGGCCTGTGCTCAAAGGACTTGCGCTGTTTTAGGACTCAGCTATTTTCTAGGTAGTCCAAACTGTCATATGCTTATGAGTCTCATGTCTCTACTCACAAATACCTAGTTTAAAAGAATGGTAAGATACAAAAATGGGGAAAATAAACAGTACTGGGGGTAAAAAGGCAATACAAGCCAGGCACAGTAGCTCGCGGCTATAATCCAAGCACCTCTGGGAGGCTGAGGCAGAAGGATCACTCGAGGTCAGAAGGTCCAGACCAGCCTGAGCAAGAGCGAGACCCCGTCTCTACCAAAAACAGGAAAACTTAGCCAGGCATGTTGGCATGCGCCTGTAGTCCCGGCTACTCAGGAGGCTGAGGCAGGAGGACTGTTTGAGCCCAGGAGTTTGAGGTTGCAGTGAGCTATGATGACACCACTGCATTCTACCCAGGATGACAAAGTGAGAGACTGTCCCCCACTACACCCAAGAAAAGGTAATATCAATCCAACAGAAATTTCAAGCTGTTTTTGCCATAAATCCAGACAGAATGAGACTGAAGTGACCAATACCTGCACCTGTCATGGTAACATGCTTTTAAGATAAACAGAAAATGCCACAAAGACATACAAATAAAAATTATTAAATAAGTACAGGTTGGCTTCAAAGTAACAAAAATCAAGTTGGTCTAAGATTTCTCCTCAGCTCTAGAGTATGGAAGAAAATGGAGCGAGTGTAAGTTTTAACAAAAACACCACGAGCCCAACAGGCTACCAAGCTGTCATTCAAAGACAAAGCCAGGTCATTTTAGGGATGATACCAGGAGATAAATCAAATGACAATGAGGAATGGAGTAACCCACAGCCAAATGCACTCCTGGGAAGCAATAAAAATCAGAAAAAACCATTGAGTTTAGTCGTCTAAGCATAGTCTAGATACAAACAGAAATGCTGAAAAAAAAGACTGTGACAAAGATGGGGTGTAATAATAAATCAATAATCTGGAACTAAAATCCCAACTCGTATCAAAAATTCAAGGAAATTTAAAAAACAAATTCTCTCCTACATACCTATTGGGACAGCAAAGAAAATAAAACAATAATTACAAACTTCCAGAAAATCTAAAAAATATAAATATTATATATCAAAATGTAGGATAGGATGTAGATGTAGAATAGGATGCTGCCAAATTCATACTCAAAGGAAAACGCATAGCTGTCATTTCACTGTTATACAAAAAGTCCAAAAGTAAATGAAATTTTTTAAAATATAAGAAAAAGCAAGTAGATAAATGTAAAATTTGAAGATAACATAGGAATAAAAGCAAAAACTTCTGTTACATCTAATATAAAAAATAAGTATATAAAGTTATTATAGCATCAAAAATATGTAGAATGTTTTAACAATAATAACATATCTTTTCTGTATCCTTTGCAAAGTAATTTTCCAACCTTTTTCTTATTTTAACCCAGTTAGAATAAATAACCCCAAAGCTCTTGAAACCTGTTGGTTCCACTTTCCAACAGGTTTCAAGGTTCCAACTAGAAAAAGAACTCAGCAAGAAGGAAAAAAAAAACCCAAAATCATATCAACTCTATTTAAAATAAACAGATCCAATTTACCTATCACTAGACACAAACAAAAAGATTAAAATACACATAAACTACATTGATCACAATGAAACCAAACTAAAGGTAATTCATAATTCACATACTTAAAAAAAAAAAACAACAGAGTGTCAATAAATGAAAACCATAAGCAACTTAAGACAGCACTACGGATATAGGGACTAACAGAAGAGCTCTCACTGAAAATCACAGATTTGTTAATGGAATACTAACCAGTAGCCAATTATTCAAGTAATTCCCAATTTAACCATATAAACATCAAATTTTAGTGACCTAGGTTACTAACAAGTAACTGTTATGTGAAAGAACAAAAACCCACAGAATTGTGCACTATATGCCCAAAAGAATTAGAGAAGATATCAGAGGTGGTGGTGAGTGTCTGTAGTCCCAGCTACTCAGGAGGCTGAGGCAGGAGGATAGCCTGAGGCCAGGAGTTTGAGGTCATGTCTTAAAATAAATGAATAATAAATGAATGAATGAATGAGAGAAGAGACATAAATCATTTATAAGTTTCTGGTCTTCTAAAACGAAGGTAGATATTTGAGAATCACTGTCCAAAAGCAAGTCTTCAAACGGCAAGTTTTCTAAGGGCTGGGACTAACACAGAATATTAAGCATGGGAACTTTTAAGGACATCAATTTCCAGATCTTCAATTTCCATATGTACACTTTTCCAAAATGTGCCTGCCTGAGAAGGCACCAGCAACGCCTTATCCTGTTTGTCTCTTCCACATTCTTTTTCACAATTGCTCTTCTTTTATAACAGAAAGACACACCTGTTCCCCATCCTAAATTTTTTATGGTGCACTCAAAGTGTCAAACAGAGAAAATTCAAATATATAGTATGTGAAGCCTCTCAATCAAGGCATATGATGGGACTGCTTGTCTTTCCCCGTCTTATACATATTTGTTAAAAGCACACCTAGTGATAGAATCTGGGTATTACAGAATAAATGCTCTGAATTTAGATATATCAGAGTCCCCTGAGAGCAAGGCAACACGAAGCTAGCTTTCTTATTTCAAGCTGGCAAAGTCACATGAAGGCACCGTACCTCGCTCTCCCTATCTAAGTATCTTAGCATTAAAAGACAGAAATGGCATAGAAGCCAGAGAAATCGATACTAGTATATTTGTTTGAACCGAATAATGAAGTCAGATGTTTTTAAACAAAAAGTCTGACGTTTCTAACTGGAAAGACAAAAATTAATTCTAGAGATCCACAGTTTTCACCCCTCACACAAACATACAATATAGAAAGACCAAAATAGACTTAAAAGCCCATGATATAAAAATGCTGTCCCAACCTTTCCAGGGTGTATGGAATTTAACAAGGTGCCTTAAAGTGAAAAAGCAACAGGTATGACTGATAGCCTTCTGGTAAGTCCAGGTAAAGCCTTTTTGGTAAACTTCCCAGAAACTGAGAAAGTAAATAATTCTAATGACTGGCGAACAGAGCCTTTTCAGAAGTCAGGTGATTTTCAATTCTGGGCTTTCAACAAAATTGAAGGAGGACCCAGTCTCAAGTTGCCAGCGTATAGAGTATTAAAAATAATTTTTGATGACAGATCACATGTGACTTTCAGCTTAGAAACATTTCACAGAACTGAGGGATACTGCTAAAGCAACTCTCCTTCCAATCCCATCGACTTATCTACCTGAAAAGGTTTATCGGGGGAAAACCGGGCCCTGCTATCATCATCCCTCCAAATAGTCATCCAACGGCACATGATCTAATTGAAGGGAAAGCCCCATGTGTTTTGTTAAATGATATATTTCTAATAACATTTTTATGTTTAATAATTACCAAAATGTTTAATATGTTGTTTTGGAAAAGTGTATACTACTAACAATCATAATGATCACTCTAGATGAAATTTTTTTAATAGAGCCTCGAGGTTACAGGAAATACTTTAATTACATTTAAATTTATTTGTACTGTTTTATTGCAAGGGATTATAATAGGATGATCAGAGAAAAATTTCCAAACACAAAATACATTAAACTAGGAAAAAATTTTGTATGACAAATTGGATATACGAATTCAAGGAGAAAAGAAAATTATAGAACATTTTGGAGAATTAAAAACAGAGACCTTTAATGTATTTGTACATGGGTGATGATGGATATCAAATCTCAAGGGTTTTAGATTCCACTGGATACATTTAAAAGAGTGACATAATTATTTTTTTTAATGTACCAGTATTTCGAATCCACCAAAAACTATCTCGTACAAATGTTAAATGTGTGACAAAACATAGGTACCAACTTACAAATGTCCAAGGGGGTGCACGGTTATACAAAATTCCTTTAGCAAATATGCAGCAAATCTGAAGGCCCCTATCCTCTAGTTCCTAGCATGGCTGCAGCTTATGACAAACACGCACTCCAAGTTCCAGATTTAATCATTTTTCTGGGGGACCTTAGCACCTACTGTTAAGTTCTTCTTCAAATGCCCTGAACTCTGAACTCCTTTGTTTACTCTTTTGGACTTGTACCCCAACTGCCTACAGTGTTGGTTTTCAAAATAAAATAAAATGTCATTTGCCAAGTGTTAGAGATTAATTCCTTGCTCTCTGAGAACCTGTTCAAGCTAAATATTTACCAGATGCAGGAGACAGGATGGGTTGAACTTTGCACTAAATATATGGAGAAGCCAGGAGTAAGTTTCTAACTACCATGAATTCTGGAAATGACCTTTGGTAAATCATTTAATTGTCAGATGCTTCATGCAGGTTCTCATCCATTTAAAAATAAACGTAGAAGAGATAAGGACTCTTGCCCTCTTGCAAAAGAAGCCTCGAGAGGATTAATACATGCCTAGAAAAGCATTTCCAGCGCCGAGAAGAAAGGAATGCTTAACACTGGGACAAGAGAGGCTTTCTAGTAGTCATTTATTCTAGTGTATTCTCTGCCTCCAGATAAAACCTGAACAAACCAATTCCACACAGTGCTGGGGGCTGCACTGGTATTTAATTATAATGAATGGGAAGTCAAGAGTTTCTTTAATAAAAAACATCCTTTGCTAATGCAGTTTGGGTCCACAGCCTCTCAAGTCCTTGGCAGTTGTCAGACAATCTCAGTCCATCACGCAGCCTCTGCCCTCCACCAGTGAAGCATGTCACACACCTCCAAAGTACTGCATGCAGCAATCTCAGTGGCCCCCTGCACTACTCCTTATTTTAATTCATTTTAACATGTTATTTTAAAGCATGTGGCTGTACCAGTACACATTCCTATACATAAATACATATGTATATATAAAAATCCCTACATGAACTATTTTAAATAATTCAACAACTAAATGTAAAAGAAAAAAAAATTACTTATAGGCATTCCAACAAGAACCCAACACACATTTACATACGTGCATAACATTCATTTAATCATATCACATAGTAAGTTCTACATAGCCAAGGCTAAAGAAAGTAGTTCTATCTTTTCTTTCACTAAATCAAAAAAAAAAAAATCTAAGTGGAATTCTTAGTGAACAGACAAATCATCAAATCATTCCTTACTTCTCTTTCTTTTCTTTTCCTCTTGAACATAAGGAATTTGTAAGAAAAGAATGATAGCAGCTCTATGAGAGAGCCTTTGCCTATCTTGTTCCATTATCCCCCGTAACTTGGACCCTGCCTGGCACAGAGTAAGCACAGAGTAATCACTTATTAAACAAATGATAGGACAGTCATCTAGACACAAAGGGGGATGGCTCAAAACCACACATTTCAGAAGGGAGGGGCAGGGAAATAACAGTTTCACAATGCAGCAGTTTCAAGGGATGTTTGTTTCGCTTACATCGAAATAGACATTATTATAATGGGCAAAAGACTGTTGGCTGATGTGAACTAAAAATAAAATTGTAAGCCCTCCACTTAATGAAGGGACCCCTCTCAGCCACGGAGACCTGAGAGAAACCTTCAAACTGAGTTCCCAGCCATGTCAGGAAGGGAGGTGGAGCAGGCATCATTTTACCCGTCCCTTGCTAAGGGCTATCAGGCTTTATTTCTTAAGAGCCAGACCAACATTCTTTCCTGATAAAAAAACCACCAGCCATGAAGGAGTTTTAACGGTCTACAGAACACGTGCAGAGAGGGCTTTCATGTCCTTGTTTCACCTTTTTGACACAGAAGGTGGCCATTTTTAAACATGGACCCCACAAAAGGACAGAAAGCTCCACTGTACATGCATATAGTTCCTTTTTAATAAATATTCATGACTCCTCCCCTATATCTTGTTAAATATGCATATTTAGCCACCCCACTCAGTATAAAATCCTGTTCCCTTTGTCCCTCCCTTGAAGCATGTGCTCCTGGCTTAAGGCCGGGAGCCCTATTCCCCAGCATGCAGGTGTGGCCACTGAAAACTTTATGAGAATTAAAGCTCTCCTTTTCTAAATTATATACCTCATTTTCTTCAGTTAACACTAGGATTCATCTCAAATTAAAAAAGGACTGAAACCTGAATTCCACTTTCCAGTCCAGCACGTAAGGAGCTTAGACCACTCCATCCTAACAAGTAAAAGCAGAACAAACTGAAAAATTAACAAGTCTACTTAAATCCATGGGAGAAATCACAGGGCAAAACCGCTACCCCAAAAACAGAGAGACAGGTGGATATAGAGAATTATAATTTACTGGAGCAAAACCCACCAGCAGAAACCTCTGCGAGAACCAGTATCAGGGTAGGAAAACCTTAACAGTAATGGACAAATTGCTGGTAGCTGGTAGCTAAAAACTCCAGGAGTGGCTTTTCTAATTCAGTAAGTTTAAAGGAAAAACAACAACAACAACAACAAAAAGCCTCTCCAGGAGAACCCAGTCATGGGGGTCTATGCTTTTGTGAGATTTACCCCCAGTGGCTCCACCAGGTTCTCACAGTAAAGATGAAAGAAAAATCTTCTCCTGCTCTGGCAGGGGGAGCAGAAAGGAACCATTCTGAACTACCACAGGGCATTTGTTCTTGCTAACAAAGTCTGCCCTGGGAGAACAGGTTAATTAAGGGGGGAAGGAGTGGTGAGTGAGAGAGAAAAGGCACAAATTACTAACAATAGAAATGAAAGAGAAAACATCACTAAGGATATAGGAAAAAAACAAACTCCATTTCTCCTATATTCTCACTCAACAATCAACACAGAAGACTTCTGTGACCACATGTATGGGATTTTTTCCCCCCACATACCAAGCAATTAGTTCTATAGTGGACGCCAGCTGGTTGTACTCTAATTCAATTTAATTCTGACACTATCTTCCTGGAGATAACATCAGATCCCACAAGTTGAGGGCTCAGTCCCCAAGAATGCTCCCCCAACTTCTAATGCCAACTGCAGGCCTCAGGTCGCTTTACCTGTGCTTCAGGCCAGCCCGCTATACATCAGGGTTCCCACGACTTCCTCCTCGGGTTAGATTAATTTGCTAGAGCAGCTCATCAAACTCAGGACAGTATGTTTCCCGGTTTATTATGAAGGATATTACCAAGGACAGTGATGAATACCAGATGAAGAGTCAGACAGGGCAAGGTATGGAAGAAGGGGTGTAGAGCGTCCAAGCCCTCTGTGACGCACCACCCTCCAGGAACCTCCACGCGTTCAGCTATCCAGAAGCTCCCTGAACCCTGTCGTTTTGGGTTTTTATAGAAGCTTCATTAGGTAGGCATGACATTAAATCATTGGCCATTGGTGATCACCTTAACCTTCAGCCCCTCTTTCCTCCCTGCAGGTTGAGAAATAGGGCTGAACTCCCAACCCTCTAATCCTGCCTTGGTCTTTCCAGTGACCAGCTGCCATCCTGAAGCTACCCTCAGCACTGCCAGCCATCAGCCAACTCATTAGCAGACAAAAGACACGTATCACTTTGAAGATGCCAAAGATTTTCGTAGTTGTACACCAGGAAACTAGGAGGAAGACCAAATGTATGTTTCATGATATTAAAATCACTACAGATTCCATGGACAATATAAGTATAATAAAGGAATATCATGAACAACTATATGCTCATGAATTTAACAACCTAGATGAAATAGATCAATTCCTTGAGAGAGACAATCTGCCAAAATTCACACAAGAAGAAATAAACAATCTGAATAGGCCTATATCTATTGAAGTAGTTGAATTGATAATTAATAACCTTCTAAAACAGAAAGCACCAGGCCCACCCAGATGGGTTCCCTGGTGAATTCTACCAAACATTTAAGGAAAAAATTATACTAGGTCTCTACCATGTCATCCAGAAGGCACAAGTAGGGGAGATACTTCCTAATTCATTCTACAAGGACAGCATTACCCTAATATAGACAAAGATATTAAAAGAAAAAACAAACAAAAACTACATACCAGTAACTTTCATAAACACAGATGCAAAAATCTTCAACAAAATATTAGCAAATTGAATCCAACAATGTATAAAAAACTTATACACCATGATCAAGTGGGATTTATCCAAAGTAGACAAGGTTGCTTCAACATTCGAAAACCAATTAATGTAATCCATTACATAAACAGGCTAAAGAAGAAAAGTTAAATGATGCTATCAATAGATGAAGAAAAAGCATCTTACAAAATCTAACATCCATTCATGGTAAAAATTCTCAGCAAACTAGGAAAAGAGGGACACTTCTTCAATTTCATAAAGACATCTTTAAAAAAAAAACAGACCTACACCTAACATCGTACTTAGTCCTGATAAACTCAAAGCTTTCCCACTAAGACAAATAAGAAGGCAAGAATGTCCCCTCTCACAATAGCTTTTCAACATCGTATTGGATGCAATAAGAAAAGAACATAAGAGGTATACAGATTAGGAAGGAAGAAATAAAACTTTGTCATAGATGATATGATTGTCTGTCTAGAAAATCTGAAAGAATCAACAGGAGACAAGAATCAATGGAGAGAGATTCCATGTTCATTGACAGGAAGACTCAATATTCTCAAGATGTCAGTTCTTCCCAACTTGATCTACAGATTCAACTCAATCCCAATCAAGACCCCAATCAACTCATTTTGGGGATATTGGCAAACTGATTCTAAAGTTTACCTGAAGAGGCAAAAGACCCAGAATAGCCAATACAGTATTATTAACAAAGGAGAAGAACAGAGTTGGAGGACTGGTGCTACTCAACTTCAAGACTTACTATAAAGCTACAGTAATCAAAACACTATGGTATTGGCAAAAGAACAGACAAATAGATCGATGGAACAAAATAATGAACCCAGAAATAGGCTCACATAAAGACAGTCAACTGATCTTTGACAAAGGAGTAAAGGCAATACCATGGAGTAATCTTTTCAACAAACGGTGTTGGAACAAGTAGATACCCACGTGCAAAAAAAAGGAATCTAGACACAGACCCAACATGGTTCACAAAAATGAACTCAAAACAGATCATAGATTGAAATGTAAAATGAAAACTATAAAATTCCTAGAAGATAACTCAGGATAAAGTCTAAATGACCTCGGATATAGCAATGATTTTTTAGACAAAACACTATAGGCATAATCTATAAAAGAAATGGTGGATAAACTGGATTCCATTAAAATTAAAAACTTCCACTCCGCAAAATATAGTGTCAAGACAATGAGAAGACTGGCCACAGATTGGGAAAAAATATATGAAGAAGATACATTTGATAAAAAAAAACCTGTTATCCAAAGTATACAAAGAATGCTTAAAACTCAACAAGAACACAACCAACTTGATTAAAAAATGGGAAAAACCTGAACACAACATCTCATCAAAGAGACATACAGATGGCAAGTAAGCACATGAAAAGACATTCAACATCATATGTCATCAGTGAATTGCAAATGACAAAAATGAAACACCATTGTACCACTACTCATCTACTAGAAGGATCAAAATTCAAAACACTGACAACACCAAATGATGACAAGGATGTGGAACCACAGGAACTCTCACTGCTGGTGGAAATGAAAAGTGGTACAGCCATTTTGCAAGATAGTTTGGCAGTTTCTTATAATATTAAACATACTCTTTCCACATAATCCAGCAATCATACTCCTTGGTGTTTACCCAAATAAACTGAAAACTTAAGGCTACACAAAAACCTTCACATGGTCGAGCACTGCAGCTTTATTCCTAGTTGCCAAAACTTGGAAGCAACCAAGAAGTCCTTCAGTGAGTGAATGGTTAAAAAATTACGGTACATCCAGATAATGGAATATTAATCAGCTCTAAAAAGAAAGGAACCATCACACCATGAAAAGACATGGGGGAACCTTTAATGCATATTACTAAGTAAAAGAGGCCAATCTGGAAAGGTACCTGTGGTATGATTCCAACTATATGACATTCTGCAAAGGACAAAACGATAGAGACAGTAAAAGGATCAGTGGTTGCCAGCGGTTGGGGAAAATGTGGAGGATCTTTAGGCAGTGAAACTACCCAGTATGACACTATAAAGGGAAATACATGTCTGTATACATTTGTCAAAATCCACAAAATGTACTACACCAAGAGTGAACCCTGATATAAGGCATGGATTTGGGGTGATAATGATGTGTCAATGAGGGGTTCACTGATCATAACAAATGTACCACTCTGGTGGGGGATGTTGGCAATGGTGGAGGTTGTGTACTTGTGGGGATGGGGTTATAGGGGAATTCTGTTACTTTTCACTCAATTTCATGTAAACCTAATACTGCTCTAAAAAATAAGGTCTATTAATTGAAAAAAAGAGTTAAAAAATAAAATCGCATTGGGATGCTTTCCCTTTCTTTCTTTCTAGTCAAGGTATGTGAACACATTATCCTCACTCTGTTCTGTCCTCACCCCTCGCCTTGTCCTTCCTTTAGCTCTCACATCCACTAATAAGTAAAACAGGAAACACTAAAGACAGGAAGAGAAGAATCAAATGGAAAGTGGAGAAAAGAGAGGAGAGAGACAGTGGGCAGAGAAACACACTCCCAAGTCATCTGTACTGAGTGAGGCAGCGCTGACTGCAGTGAATTCTTGGTGCCTCTCAAACACCACGGCAGTGCCCACTCTGGAAGCTTTCCCCCTCTACGAGTTTACAAAATGAAAGAATTGACCAAAAACAAAGAAGCCAATTTCATATTAAAAAGCAACATCAATACTGGCATGAAAGGACAAATTTTTTAAAATTCCTTTATTTGGAAAGCATAAAATAATTGGCCCTAAAATACATCTTCACTGTCATACTGTGAAGGCAAAGCCTCCAGGACTAGTAGCTTTCTCCCTGATGCTAAGTGGTCCCTTCTAGCAATATGGATCAGTTCTGCCCCATGACCACCGTATTATGAGCACTGAATAAACACCATGGCACAGGTATGCCCCAACCACACGATGGAAATGCCCAAATGGTGTCCCACATGGTAAATGTTACAATTTTTATATTGTCACAAAAATTTAAATCTCTGACTCAGGACCATATTCCCGAGTCTTCCTTGCAGACTCACACAGACACTTACTCCACATATTTAATTATACACAGCTCAGGCACTTCTCTTACAGAGAAGTTTCATTTTAAAATGATGATATACCTCAACAGCATATTTATTCCTAAATACCTTAATAAAAAATAAGATAAAAAAATCAATCACAGAACTGTGTACAAGAAAGCCGGAGGCTCATCTGACCCAGACACTGAGGCCAAACAACGCAAAGTGATTATTATACTAACTGAACTCACTGTGAGACAGGACAGTGTAGCTGATGTACTATGTATGGCACTTACAAACTGTCTATATTAATTCTTATTCTTTTCCCTTAAGACGTTTTGTTAATTATATCTTCCAAAAATCCATGATTAAACAAACTCCAATGATAATGACGTTATTTACCTAGTTTCCTATTTACGTACAGCTCAGAACATTTAAACAAATATGAATCCAAAATTCAAGAACTCCATGCCTGGCCTAACATTAACATGAGCCCAGATACGAAAGACAAAAATTACAACCACAGCTACTATTACCTATTGCGCACATTTGATCTGCGAAGTCAGTGGTCAGCAAACCAATGGTCTGAGGTCCAAATCTAGCACTCTGCCTGTTTCTGTGAATAAAGTTTTATTGGACACAGCCACACCCCATTTGGTGTCCTGTGTACATTGCTTTTGTTCCACCTCCACAGACTTGAGTCACTGTGGCAGACCACATGGTCTGCAGAGCCTAAAATATTTACTATCCGGTTCTTCACGAAAAAAGTCTGCCAATTCCTCCTTCAGGCACTGCGCTAAGCACTGTACGTAGCTTACCTCTTCACATGGATGATTCCAGCGAGGCAGAAATGATTATTACCCCCATTTAAGGAGGAGGAAACAGGCTTTTCATGATTAAGTCACATGTGGTCAAGCTAGGCTTCGACCCCAACCTTGCTGGCCGCAGTGTAGACACACTACACGGCCAAGCCCCAAAGGATAGGAACTGGGGGAATAACATAACTCTGATTTTACATAACTTCACTAGCACTAGGGTAAAAAGGGCCTAAGCCAATCTCAGGAACAGAGAGACTCCCGCACACCCCGGGGGAAACATTTCCTGTATCATAGCATCGTCACCGATATCACAGTGTTATCAACTTTCCCACGTTAATGTCACACCATTTGCTTTTGCCACTTTGCAGGTCAAGACCAAACCTCTCGGTTGACTGGCGGACACCCTACTGGCCCTGCATTCTGCCCTTGCCAACCTATTCTATGTGCCATCACTAAGCCAGTCGCCTAAGTTTATCGAGTAAATTATTACCTGAGGGAACATCATTCCTTCTCTGAGTTAAACAGACTTTGGTGGGCCAACCTTGGAACCTAACCACAGTGAACATCAATAATCAGTGGATAAAAATGAGACCCAGGCTCCAAGGAACTGAGCACACCATTCATTTTTCACACTGCCACTGTCTTCTAGGATTTTTAGCAGAAAACTTTTCACCATTTTAACAGCAAAAGACTAAATGGAACCCTAAAGAGAATAAAAAGCACATTTGTTATAAGGAATCCATCCACCCAGGTTACGAATTATCTTAAGTTCTGGATAACAAAACTGAAAAAGAGCATTTGGCTTTGAGCCAAACAGGTATCTCAGAACCCAACTTAAGTTTGGGCAAGCAGGCCCCTGCCACCCATCTCAGAGCCACAGAGCACCAGAGTATATGCTAAAGGCTCTCCCAACTTTCTAGAAACAAGCCTGTTTAATCTAACCCAGCGATTCCCAGACTTATTTGGGCAAGGATTTATTTCTTCTCTTTTTCTAAAGAATCATATTAATACCAGAACAGTCCCTCAACAAACATTTCCCAAGTGTCTACTGTGTGATAAGCAGTGAATTAAGCATTGGAGCTAGAATCTGGGGAGGATACATATTAAACACGTAATTGCAAGTTATTAAATAAATATCAGTATCCTGTGAAAGAGATGGCAGGGACTAGGGAACACAAGTTGGGAAATGCTGGTGTGGTAGAAGGACAGTGGATTGGGAATCAGAAAATTATATTCTGACCTCGATTTAGACGCTAATTCCCTGCGTAATCCTGAAGATCACTCAGCAAGAAATACAGTGAGTGCAGGCCCCAGATTCTGCCAACTATGACATGACAAGGTTGGATAAAATCAGCTCTAAGACTCCATCCATTCTGAATTCATTCTATGTCATTAACTCAATGTGAAATGAAAGAAACGAATGAGAAATTTCAATACACTACTTAGACACTTCAAAGGAAATACTGATGGCTCAGATAATGAAACTAAACTGGAAAAATGTCTTCAGAATAAATGTCCGGAATTTAAATGAGTTCTGAGAATTTTTTCTGTAGCAATAATGAAACAGTATGGGCTTTAATGGGGAAATTAAGGTCCATCATGATCTAATCCATGCTTTCTCCAGCCTTGGCACTTCCATCCTCCCATCCCCCTGCTCCAAGCCCACTAGTTCCCCCAAAAGCCCTAATTCCCCAGGGAGACAGATTTTTCTGAGCTCAGGCCATCATAAAGTCTTTCTTACCCAACCCGAGACTCCCTACATCAACTTAGTTCTATGGCTACCTTCAAAGTCAACTTTCTTTGAACCCCTCCTGACATCCTTACTACCATCTTCCAAAAGACTTAACCTGTTGACCAAGCCCTCCTTTGTGACGCCACCAATCCTGACACTGACTTTTAGCAAGCCTTGTCACCTATTAGCTATGTGAAAAGTTTTTTGCCCACTCCCACTTCCATTTCTTATAATAGAATAATGAATATGCACATCACAGGGTTTTTATGCGATTCCAACAAATTACCACATGGAAAGTGCTTAGAGCAGTGCCTAGCATGTAGCAAGTGCCCGTGCTCAGGACAGCCTCCTGCTTTCCCTTTTTTCCTTATGAACAGAAACACAATTTTGTTGGGGATGGCAATGCATCCAGCTGAAGAGACTATTTCCTAGACTTCCTTGCAGCAAGAGGGGCCATGTGGCTTACCTCTGCAGTGAAATATAAACCAAAGCTATTGAGTAGGGCTTAAGAGAGGGGTAAACTCAGCCCAAGGATGCTTCTTTGCCTTTGCCCACTTTTTACAAATCTCAGATGTGATGATGTGGCTGCAAAAACCTCTCAAAACCATGAGGAAAAGACCAAGAGAATAACATAGACCTTGACTCCAGGAAGCATGAATCCCTAAACACAAGCCACCAGCAGCCTATCTAGTTCTTGGGGTCGGTGGGGAAGACAACTCTTAACTGGTTTAAGACACCTTTGCTCAGGTCGCGTTACCTGCAGCCTAGTGAACTGCCCCATCCAATTAACTCATTATTATTAACCTAGCACCTGTAACAACTTATTTCAATAACTATTTAAGTTCATTTTCTCCAGAAGACGAAAAGTGTCTTACTGATGTTCACACAACACCCCTCATCAGGCACGTGCTCAATAAAAGTTAAACGGATGAATCAAGTGACAATAATGGCCATCACAGTTTGTCTCCAGTTCTTCTGTAAGAAAAAAAATTACTCTGAAGGTTCAAAAAGAGTTTTCTTCTTCCCTAACTAAACTGAATAGTCTTTAAAGAATTGGGTGTTTGTAAAAGTGCCATAGACTGCCTGTAACTAAATTTATTTCTTTTACAAGCCCTTTTATAGAAGTATTGTACGCCAAGTACTGCTTTCAATGCTTTCACAAACAACTCATTTTATTCTCATAACCACCTAATGAGACAGACACTAGTATCCCCATTTCACACAGATCAAGAAACTGAAGCACAGAGAGGTTAGATAAGTCACCTGAGGTCACACAGCCAGCAACTGGCAGAGTCAGGACTGAAATCCACACAGCTGGGTTACAGAGTTCACGTGCTTAACTGGATTCTCTGCCACTTCTCAGTCACTAACTGGCAGTGCTTTCTTCTTCCTGTGTCTATGTAAACAAGGAAAGAGCTGGGAGAAAATCTGATCTTAATGTCTGTGATGATTCTTGGCTCCACAAACCAGCTGGAAACCAAGGAAGGGAACTCTGCATCCGCCAAACCAAGACTAGAGGTTGCTTTCCTGGAGTGGACATTATCCAATGTACAATGAATGGTGACAGAAATAGAAGACAAGGAATTGTACATTTTAATTCTTTTAGGAGCTTCTAAAGTTGAAGATGTGGAAAGAGAGAGGTAAAAGAAGAAATGACATTAAAAGTCTTATAAGTGGCAAATATACACGACAAAAAGAAAAAGCTTTCTAGTGGCATGCTAATCAAAAAAATGATCACCTAAGGACCCAGATTAAGAAAAATCTTCTAGCAGTAAATAGATATTCCGCTCTTGAAGCAACTTTAGAAAAACTATTTTAAAAGAATGAGAAAAGAACCTCAAGAAATGTAAAGATGCATTTACATCTTTCTGCAGCAATTCTCAAGGTGACTACAAGAAGACATTCCATGTGAATGATTACTTACACTAAATTCTTCACAATTTATCTCTCACACGGTTCTGGCATCAGAAATCATTGGTAACAAGGCCCAGTTCTGCTTAGCAATACCTGTCCTGCCCTTTCAGACAACTCCGCTACCAAGGACTCGCAAGCAGAAACTGGCAGAGCTTGTTTTTCCTATCTACAGCGACATCTAGTGCTAAGAAACCAAAACGCACCCTGTAGCCAACAATTTATTCTAATTATTACCATATTAAATGCATACTATGAAACAGGAATATATATACCTCTAAGTAAATAGCTTTTCCCATAACTGGGATTTCCAATTGTCTTCTAATCCAAAATTTAAAATATCTTGTAAGCTTTACCCATTGAAAGGATACACTTTTTTGGTTAAGATGAATAAATCATTTTGTTCTCCAATGTTTTTGTTTGTTTTACATGCAAACATACCTTTACTTACTAACAGTAGACTAAGATGTTAGGAGATTCTGCAAACATTGAAAGACTTCCTGTTAGATTTAACAAAAAGCACTCAGGCTTAATAATAAATATAAGCCATTTATTCAAAATCAACTTTTAAAATCTCTGAAAAGGAGTAATTTAAATGCAAATCAAGTCCACCATAGAATGGTTTCTGACTTAAGTATACCATGTGCTAAACCTCGTCTCCAAATTTTACATCTTAAAATTAGATTCTAAAAGATGAAGGCGAGCTGTATCCTCTTCATCAAAGTGAAGTGCCATTTTGGTTCTGAGAATATAGGTGATTGAATACCATTTTTAAAGATGAATAAAGCATAATTAAAGAGCACTGGATTAGGAGTGAGAAAACAGGATTTAGCCCTGGTTCTACCTCTAGAACTTCGAGACCAAGTTATTTAATTACTCTTGGCCTCAATAGCTTTGTTTTAAAAAAAAATGGAAGAAGGAGGTTGAGGGGATAAAGGAAGAGTTCAGCCTAGATTCCTTCTTGGGACCCTTGTCCCATTCTATGTTCTATTAACAGGATCATCTCTAAGATCTCTTTAAACATCTTTTTAATTACGTAAACCACACACAACGCCACAGCACTTCGAGGAAAATGGTAACAGTGCTAAGGTACATTAAGACTCAAGCAACAAACGAGGTTTGAATGGAAACTGGTGTGGGGCATACAAAGATCTCCTTGAGATGACGACTTGATCTGGATCAAAGATGCATTAAAGAGCATCCACTATGACCCTGTAATTTCTAAACCAGTAAGTTTTGTCGAAAGCCTTTTAATAAAGAGTTTCAGAAATCATGTCATTTAAGTAGGTTTTATTGCTAAACCAGGATTTTCATGAACACTCTGGGTAAGTGAGGTTTTGCCGACAGAGTAAGTTTAGGTCTTTGTTTAGGTTACAGGGAATGTTTGTTGAAGATGATTTCTAAGATGAAGAAAGAGCTCTAAGTAATTCAAAATATGCCTGTAGTTTTCTACAACTATGGTTATTACTCTGTCACTGTGCAGAAAGAACTTTGACCTGGCTAAAAAGAAACAGCTATGGCTTGGAGACACAGCTAAAAAGAGATAAAAGGGTGGAGGAGTTGGGGGGGGGGCAGCGGGACCAGCAGAATGAGTAGTCAAACTCAAGAAGGAGGAAAGAAAGGAAATGAGGTCGAAAGACGCACCACAGCTGGGATGGCTCCAGGTCACTGCACTGATATGCCCTTAGTACCTCAGAAAGTCCTGCTGGGCATCTGTGATGAGCTGGTGACTTTGAGTGACAGCTCTCCAAGATGACTGGGTAGCAAGTTTATGCACAACCAAGGTGACGTGAGCAGGAGAGAGCCGGAGGAGAGCCCATTGGCTGAGGATGTTAAATGCCGGGACAGCTCACTTGATGACAAGGTCTCATGGCAAATCATTTGAAAAATGATGCTAATTAAAAATAATGGAAAGTTTTTCTATACCTTCAGGAAATTCAAAATGGAACTACCAAGTGATACAACTAGATACTCACTAGAATGGCTTAAAGACAAACAAACAAACAAAAACAGCCTTGTGGTAGGTAGGAATATAAATAGTACAACCACTTTGGAAAACTATTTTCAGTGTCTACTAAAGCTGAACATACAGTAATCGCCCCTTATCTGCAAGAGAACTTTCCAAGATTTCAGTTACCCGTGGTAAACTGTGATCCAAAACGATTACATGGAAAATTCCAGAAAGAAACAGTTCAAAAGTTTTAAATTGCACACTGTTCCAAGTAGTGTGATGAAATCTCTCACCTTCTCGCCCAGGACATGAATCCCCTTTACGCAGTGTACCCATGCTGTATATGCTACTCAGGGGTTGGTACATGCCACTCAAGGGTTAGTAGCTGGTTATCAGATCAACTATTGGCATACTGCACTGCTTGTGTCCAAGTAACCCTTATTTTACTTAATGGCCCCAAAGCATAAGAGTAGTGATGCTGGCATATTGTTATAATTTTTCTATTTTATTATTATTATTGTTAATCTCTTACTGTGGCTAATTTAAAAATTAAACTTTATCATATATATGCATAGGAAAAAATAGTATAACATACATAGGGCTTGGTACTATCTATCTGAAGTTTCAGGCATCCACTAGGGCAGTGGTCCCCAACCTTATTGGCACCAGGGATCGGTCTCATTCAAGACAATTTTTCCACGGATGGGGCGGCATGGGAGGACGGAGCTCAGGCATGATGCCAGTGAAGGGGAGCGGCTGTAAATACGGATGACTGCGAGAGAGAGGTTATAACTTGGTCAAAGTCACACAACTAGTTGGTGACGGATCCAAGGGCCAGGCCACCTCAGTTAATAAGACTTGAATAATTATAAAACGGTCAAAATATTTCACAACAATGAATTATGCAAGAACTCAGAATGTGTAAGAACTCAAGAAAGGACAAAGCTTTTGTCCATTTCATTCAAATGGGATAAGCAGTAAAAGGTGACACAATGCTCACGATATCCACAGATAGGAGAAGGGGAACCCCGCTTGGGAGGAGAGAAACAAAGCAATCGCAGGGACATTTGGGAGCACAGCATGCTGCAGACGCGACACAGCAAAGCTATCACTGTACCTCTACATTTCCCATCTTTGTAGGCAGCAAGTAATACTTTGCCCACCTGAATCATTCTTCCTTACCAAAGAGCACATTTCATACCCCTCTTTTATAAACAAGCATCATTGCAGTAAAGGGCAATAGAAGAATTACATAAAACCAAGTCTCATATGAAGTAAAATACTACCTATAAGAACACACAGCTGGCTGAATACATTTCAAAAAAAAGAAAGGCCGGGCGCAGTGGCTCACGCCTGTAATCCTAGCACTCTGGGAGGCCGAGGCGGGTGGATAGCTCAAGGTCAGGAGTTCAAGACCAGCCTGAGTAAGAGCGAGACCCCGTCTCTACTATAAAATAGAAAGAAATTAATT